>CM052114.1:5396868-5408785 GCA_028454245.1 Halictus quadricinctus | reverse complement strand
TGTACAATTTTTTATGTATAAAAAAATATTTAATAACAATTTTTTTTATCTTACATAAATTATTTTTATAGCGCTCATTGGAGCACTACCAAAAAATACCTGTTGCATTTTTGCGACAGTGGTCCAGTGAACGAAAACTTTGTTTATTTAACATAAAAAATTGTTATTAAATATTTTTTTGTATGCATGAATGTCACATTTTTTTTATTATCTGATATGTATCCCTACAAAATTTCATCTGAAACATCAAATAATCGTGACTTCCACGCGATTCATTCTTGGAAATTCCGAAAGTTGATATTTACACTTAAATTGCGGCGAAAGGATCTCGAAGTGTCTCATGATTTTTTGCACAAAGTTAGATCAATATTATACTTTGCCAAAATGATTAGTTCCAGATCAAAATCCAGATCAAGGACTTGTTGTATGCTTGCATAAATAAAAAATGGACAGAAAACAGAGATTTTCGATTAGCCCATATGACTTAAGGTTAACAACTTTTTACAAAATTTTTTTTGCCAAATAAGCGTTGTACCTGTGTCAATCACTCCACAAATTTTCAAACGAATTCGTTGGATAGATTTGTTTCTACCGATTTTTTGCCGCTTTTTGACCATTTGGCACCACTGTGCGCTTTGTCCTTAGGGGCGTTATCAGGTTGGACCTCTTGCTGCCGGCTGTGGTCGACCACATGATCGGCGAGGGGTCGTGGAAAGCAATAGCCTCCTTCAACGAAGAAGTAATGACGCAGAAGGAGGCGGTGGAGAAGGACAGGGAGCGAGACCCTCTCTCCGCGAGGAGGTAAACCGCTGAGGGATGTCCCCCCAGTACTTGTCGGCCCCCACTGCAGGGGCGGACGCAAAGATGGCGGCGGTGGGCGGAGATAATGGGTGGGGGGGTGTTCCCTCAGTGGCGGGTCGGCCATGCGGACGGGGGGAGCCGCTTAATTGCTCCTCCCGTCAATTCGGCTGGATGGAGGCCCGTTTCCTGCAGCGTCTACCAGGAGTGGTGTGGAGAGGCCGGGGCGTGCCGGAACATGCCCTCGGTTAGCTCTTACCGCGAGCGGTGACTTCTTCCCTCGGGCGGGGCGGAGACCTACGGATACCGTTTCCCCTGATCGGGGTAGTGAATCGCTGGGGGCAGCGGAGTGTCGCGAGCTGAGGCTCGCGTCGCCTAGCCGAGTTGCCCTCCGAGGAAAGGGGACACTGGGTGGGTTACCCGTGTGGTATCCTACTAGATTAGTATACTAATCTCGTATATACTATACTAATCTACTAGGACTGTACTTCCCTCGGGGGTCATTGTTGGAGAAGAAGGCGGCGAGTTGTTTTCGATACAAGTTCTTCGCCGTCTCCCGTTAGCTCACGGAGGTCACCGTGGTGGAGTTAGTGGTTACACCACTTCGGGGGGAGTCCCACATATCCCCGTCTCTCTTCATAGGGAGGGCGGGGAATCCGTAATGCGATTACCACAACGTAAAAAAAGGTTAGGTCTGGGTTAGATTTGAATATGATGATGATTAATTTTTATTGTTTTATAGACATGGTTGAGCGTCGCGGTAAATATCGCTGGGAAATGTGTCCCGACAATAAAAGAGAGGCGAATACATTGATTGTGTTAAGGTAAAAAATGTTCTGTTGGCATGGTAGAAAATGACGATAAAATTGAACTCAATCCAATTTGACCGATTTCGTCCGAAAGTTTCATCGTTCATATCATATTTGGTATCATTTTCATTAGAAACATGTCACGAATATGTTGGTGAAAACCTCATAAACAAATAATGGAAAATAAAGACGTTTTGTTATTGGATTAGTAGTGGAGTTGGTAGTCTCCTGGTCTCACACCGATATACCCAACCGTATTATGTTTACACTCCTCGGTGATTGGGCCTCTCGAGCTTCGCTGCTCTTTTCTGTGTTCGGTACTGGATCAAAGAATAATATTTCCTAACCGATAAATGTTCCTGGCCGGACCCGTGTTGTAGAGATTTATCGAGTAAAAACACTGAATTTGCAAAAAAAAACTGTTGCTACTGCACAGAGTCCGTTTTCTAACCTATCATTCAGATCTCATGAGATGGCGTCCGTAAAGAATGCGGGTACGATTGGCGGTAATGCGTAGCTCTACCTCGTCTTTGTCGCGTTCACTGCCATTGTGTTTTCGTTTACACATCGTACGTACCTTCGTAGAGACAGGTGAAGAGCGTCCTCTCTTCATGCAGTACGGTACTCACTGGAAGGGGACAGTGGTCGCTACGGTGAGGACGGTGTAGACAGGAACCTACCAGCAGACTCTGGAATGAAGTGAAATTAAATCGAGTTACGGATCTCGTCGATGTCATTGGTTCAACGACGTAGGGCAAAGAAAGAGCGACGCTCGGCTCTGCTGCTCAGCAGCGCGCTTCGCAACAAACCCCACCATCCTGTCGCCAGAGGGTGGGGGAACATATTACCCAAAACGGTTTGCCCCAATTGAGGTCACTGTTCCTAGCACTTTTTTAATGTTATTTTCTTTCCTCTTATCACGAATCACGTACATAAGTGTAATCCGATAAGTGGTGCTCATACACAAACTATAGAACGCATTTGAGGAGAGACTAAAGTTAATATTCTCCGATACGGAACCTGGAAACAACATTACGTCGGGTATCTAGCAGAATAATGGCTGAAGTATTTCCAATTCAGTAATGTTAATTTTAACATGAACATGATAATAAATTTGTCATAGTAATGAGAAGCTGATGGATCATAGCATTTTAGGATTAATAAAAGAAACCATATACATGATTAAATTCATAGATATATTATTTATTTATTAAAAAACGTAAAATTATGTAGTTCAACAAAAAACGAACTGCGAAATTTCCATAAAGACAAACGTTTTTTAAGTAGATAACATCAATATTAACAAAAATTTCTTCTAAATTTTTAAATTAATACAGGTAACACTCCTATAACACGGTAGATAGGTTCCTAAGAAAATGCCGTGTTGTATGAGACCCAGAGCCAGTACAAAAAGGGGGGTTACGTACAGGTAGCGAAACCGTGTTATAAGATGCCGTATAGTTTCCCATTCTTGTGTTCAGGACATACTTGTGTTAAGCACAAACTAAGTGGCTTTATAGGAATTTCGCACTCCCCTTTCCGCGGCCTTCACTGAAAATGTAAACAGACTCAAAACGTAAACATGTGTGAGAGGGTGGCGTCTATATCTCTTCTCAGTAGTAAGTATACAACGTTATAGATATTTGAAAAGTAACAAATTTCTCTATATTTTTTAAAAATACACCAAAATGTAGGTGGCTTTGTAAAAATTTCGGACAAGGCATTACTACATATTTATGACAGCGTATTGCATGACCGAATTTGCCCTTTAGCGCGGTTCAGTTGGGGGGGAGACGGCTTCGCCTATCTCTCTGCACCCCCACCTGAAAGGACCTAATCAAGACCTAGACAAGATTCCTTTCAAATAGCTATAGAAATCTAACCTCCTGTGATCTTCTACAACTCCAATAAAAATTAAAATATTTGACTTAAGGGGGCCGGTAGGCATTTGGCCTTGACTGTCACGCTATGTTACGCTGTGCCTTTTTTTCTAGACATTTTACGTCTTAAATAAGTAAGCAATCAATTAAAAATGCATACAACCGTGTTTGTACATGTCTTTGTTACGACTGTACAGAGCCTTTTTTCGATACGAACACTAAATCTCTCGAAGTTAAGAGAATTTCTCTGCAATATACGTATATGAACTTGCCAGGGTCAAAATCTTGACAAATTGACGCTTCAATATTGCAATGAGCAGTTTAAAAGTGGTCACTTGTGTTTCCTAAAAGTCCAATCTACGTCTGTACAGAGCCCAAATTGCAAATTTCTACTTCATCGTGGAGTAATTTGTAATATTCGGAAAAAAACTCGCTTTCTGAAGCAAGTATGACGTCACAAGATGGCTGCCGCAGAGAGATTCTCTTAATTTCGAGAGATTTACTGTTCGTATCGAAAAAAGGGCTCTGTACAGACGTAGCAAAGACATGTGAAAACACGGTGGTATGCATTTTTAATTGATTAGTTACTTATTTAATACGTAAAATGTCTATAAAAAAAGGCACAGCGTAACATAGCGTGACAGTCAAGGCCAAATGCCTGCCGGCCCCCTTAAGTAAGGTTTGTGTAATCATTTTGAATGACTTTTGATTAGGTCTGGGTTAGGTTTTTGGGGATGGGGTGCAGAAGGTGCGTCAACGCCTCTAAAGGGCAAATTTAGTCATTGGAAAATGTAGAGTTCGCTATAGTCATCTCAACAGTTTTCTGTAAATATCTCGCGAACCAAGGCTATTCGGAGGTGACATTTACAGGAAAAAGTTGTTCAGAATGATGATTTTCACAATATATTTCAAGGAATTTACTTTGAGTTTCCTTCACCTTTTACCGCCAGCGTCGAACCTAGCGACTAACACCAGCGTGTGCGTTAGACAGTACTAATTCAATGACAAAACGTTTTTATTTGTAATTATGTTTTTACAAAACTTATATTAAAATATTCGTGACATTTTTTTGAGTAAAATAATTCTCTTCAGAATAACCATATTTATAGCATATTGACAACAATGTCTCAATTAGAACTCGAACACGTTTCACACTCATCGTGTTGCAGACACGATTCAAGGACCTCTAAGGCGGGAAAGTCAACCGCTCGACTCGGCCGAGAAATGTTATATGATACGAGTCAGGTATATCGGTGAGCCAATAGTAATGCAATGACACAACTTTTTTGTTTTTTATTATTTTTTCATGAAAGTTTTACCAACACATTCGTGACATTTTTTTTATTAAAATGATACACAAAATAATGAAAAATAAACAAGTTTTACAACTGCATTTATCAGTCAAACAGTGATCCATGCTTTTGATGTTTGCCAATTACACGACTTCTAGTCTCTTTTTCTTTTTTATTCGCCGTCTTCGTTGCGCCTGAAACTTATTACCTCCAATTAAACATGCGAATATCATCCAAATTATGTTGTATTTGGTATCACTTTACTCAGAGAAGTGTCACAAATGTGTAGGTAACACTTTCATCAATAAATAATAAAAAACAAAAATGTTTTGTCCTTGTATTAGTATTGGCTCACCGATATACCTGACTCCTATCATGTTACATTTCTCGGCCAAGTCGAGCGGTCGAGCTTCAATGGCCCCCCGAGGGATATACCTTGCAGCAGTGGGGATATTTTTTTCCCACTTGTCGTGTAGTTTCTTGGTTCGGGAACTCATGGTGCGTGTACGTTTCGCGGCGTAGACTCCTTTTTTGGTGAAGAGTCTATGAGGATGCGTAAATTTCTCAACCCACAGGTCGACGAAGCTATTCAATGTGACCTTATGATCCCTTCGGATGATAAGGATGATTAATATTATGATAAAGAGTTGACGTTGCAAAGGAGAATCAGAACTGTAGCGGCTGGTCTGTTAGACCAGTTCCGGAGCCTAAGCTAGTTATTCCTCGTGCGGCAGTGTAGTTAGATTGACTTGTTACCCCAACTCCACTCCAAGCACTCGGGGTGAGTTGGTGTGGAGTGGGGGCATTTACGGTTATCGGGGTGGCAACGTCTCTGGATTTCGGCGGGTGAAATCACAGCTGTGGGCCCGACGTTCATCGGCAGGGGACCATCGGATGGTCCCGCGACGCAACCTTTGAAGTTCACGTTTTATGACAGTACGGTCAGCTGTTGACGGTGCGAGGTAAAACTTTATTGGGCAATTAGGAAAGGTTTCATTAAAACGATTTTCTCAAAAAAAGCCCTAGAGGCTCGTGTCATAAAACGTGTTGACCATCTGTACGCCAAATATTGAGTGTGCGTATTTGCTAACAGCGAGTAAAAGAGTAGAGCTATTGTCCCGAAGATCGGTCGCTAGTCCCATCTTGAAATAGCGGTGCCGCGGATTTTCGAGGGGATCTCTCGTTCACTCGCGGCTGAGCAGCAACACTATTGTAAGTACTAACTGCATTTGGTCAGAGTTGCGAAAAAAATAGTAAAAGTTTCTTGTTATAATTTTTTAAAATTTGAGTCGTTTATATGTATGGTAAATATTTCATCGAAATTAGTTACTGTTGCCATGAGCCACATACGACTGAAAATGGCAAAAATTTGAGTTTCTTTTTTTTTTTTATCATTCTTGGCCTATAATAACGGTTGGCACGGCAATATCTTCGCTGTGATATATTGTAAATAATTATGCTCCCAGTTCGTAGCCAGAGCCTCTATTTATTACCCGCTCACGGCGTATATATGGCTGACTGTCTCGTATACCAAATTCGGATACAATCAGTCAACTTCATAATTGAAGTACATGGTCTGAATTAGAATAAGCTTTTTATAAATGGTTGGATTGTTTAAAGTGTGTGCCATTACTCGTTATTAGGACTTAGTCTATAAATAATTATCTTTCACTTGCTTTTAATTTGGTTTCAACTTTATTGCACAAAATATCTATCGACTGTCTCGCTCGGTGGTCTGCTTCTCTCTCAATGCATGTACGCAGTGCCTGGCTTTGTGTTAATCATACCGCTCAGCCATCGATCATACATTCTTGTCAGTCGTACCACTCTCTCAATATTTACGTTCAATATTTACACTCCGCTACATCACTCTCCCTTCAGTACCTCAGTTACGATACAAGTTATCTTACAATTTAACAAGATTTTGGCTTTCATTTACATTTACATTTATGTCTTATATCCTATCTGCGTGATTCTACATTTATAACTGGTTACAACGGCTATGTATAAAAATATAGGAATCCGGAATAAACTATATTGCTTCTGTGTACAATTTTTTGTACTTGTTATTGCGCTTATACTCCATCTGGGAATCTTACCGGGGGTTTTATTTTTCTTTTTTCACGCGTTGATGCAGTGGTTTGTACGCTGTCATTCGTACTGCTTGGCGTATTATCGTTGTAGTCTCCTTCTGACTTCAAAGTATGCGCTGGTTTGAGTCGATCTATCGAAATATTTACTTCCTTCCCTTTTATTATTATTGTGATGTACTTGTCATGCCTCTGCGATACTGGAAACGGTCCACCGTATGCTGGCTCCAGTGGTTTTCTAATTTTGTCCACCCTTAGAAAAACACGAGAGCAAAATTTTAAATCGTTATGTATAAGTACCTTTTGTTTTGTGGCTCTCTCTGTCTTGGTAGGTTTTAACAGATCCATATAGCTTTGGAGTTTGCTCACGAAGGATTCGGGTTAACTGCGGCACACCCGAGCAAAAAATATGACAAAATTGAGAATAATACTGATGATATTACCTATATTTTGTTTGTTTTTTATGTATTATGTACACCATCCATAAAATGTAATATCAAATGCATAAAATCAATCTCAGAACATGCTCCATTCTATACCATTTAACTTCGCCTTGTGAAATAACTAGGGGTATGAAAATTTCGAGATTCTCCAAAGTGTCAGGATTCCCAAAAAGTCGCGATTCCGGAAAGAATCGGGATTCTCGAAATAATCGAGATTCCCTAAAGAATCGTGATTTCTGAAAATTCCGAGAACCCATTAACCATTCATATTCGTTTTAACGAATACATGCATGATTCCGGATTTTTTATTCTAGGTGTTTTCGGCAAATTATGTTATTTTACTTTTTTCTTATTTAATTAATTAATACAAATTTGTACAATTCGGAATATAAGGAATAGGAATAGTGCACAAATAAATAATAAGTATAATTATTTATTGTAAATTTTCATATAAAAAAGCCACTTTTTCGACATTCTCTGTTAGCAATCTTGTTCGGCTCGATGTTATAATATTTCCAACTGTGGAAAATAGCCGTTCACTAGTTGCTTGAGTTGCGGGTATACCTATGTATCGATGTGCTGCTTTTGCTATAATATTGGCAATCTTTTGCAATTTTTCTTCCACCAGTCTGAAATATTATTTCGAGTTATATCGTTTTCTTCAAAATACATTGTTATTTCTTTTTCCTTAAGTTCATTACAACTCTCTACCCAATTTGTATCGTCTGTTTCGTTGCCAAGCTTATCATCAAAATATTTGAAAAGCTTCAATTTTGGTTCCCCTGTAAAATAAAGTGTAATATATTTATAAAAGCATATGAATTTGAAAATTCTAAAGTTATTAATTAATAAACAACTTTATTAACGCTACAATAGGTTTATATTTTTCAATTAATTCGTGGCCATTTGTTCGATTCCTCGCAGACATAAGTACTGTGAGTCCTCGCATTTCCGGCCGTAACGCATGCTCTTTCGCCCTAAAAACACATTGCGTAACGAAAGCCCTTTTCCGATTTTTGTACGTCCTTCGACTAATCACGAAAAATGCCAATTCTCGAGTTGCCGCACGCGAGGCACTCGAGGGTTTGAGCTGATGGCATTGGAAAAGTGGCCATAAGTCAATCCGTGCAGCCCTCACTCCGTGTACCGTCCGCGAGGTACTTGAGGGTCCCGGATTCGGACACAGCGGGCCTTGTGGCCAACTACAAGCGGCGGCCAAGGGGTCGTAAATCCTCTGCCGCACTTGCCATACGAACCATTATGCCGTCGCGAGGCATACTCGGGTTTGTTCGGTTTCGAATTTCCGTGTCTCTGGTTTTCGTCAACGGACGAGGCCTCCGTCGCGCTGCTCCGGGGTCCCATAAATCGCGCATTTTGGGAACTGTTCCTTATTGACTTGAGGTGGGGACTTCCTCCTCCACCGGTAAGGGCTGTTTCAGAAGATCCTCCTCTCTCAAGTCAAATCAACGAATGGGGATGATTCTTCCCCCGAAAACGAGCCCATGGCCAAAAAATCGCGTCACCACCGAGGTGACGAGCAAGCGGGCCTCGGAGCAGAGCGGCAGAATCAGCAAAATCGGCATCCGAGCCACAAATAAAGAATTCGAGTCAAACAATCGCGCTGTACTCTATTCACTGCTACTATTCACTGAATCCCGTAAAGCAGTCACCCAAAGTTAATTCGGCCGGTAACAGGGCATAGTTAAATTTGGTAATAAACTTTATTTAAACAAAACGCGCTCACCAATTTTCTTCGTGAAAACGAACACGCCCTTCTTTCCACCGTTGTTATTATAATCAGTATTTTCTTCAGACAGCCTTTTTCAGATATTAATAGCCTTTTTAGGCTATTAATTGCTTGGTATCTTTGTTCATTTGGTAAAAGTCGGTCTTTAAAACGTGGATCTAGTAACATTGCTTCTACTATTATAAAATATTATTTTTTATAATAGACTCAATATTATAGCTATTATTTTTTATAATAGACTCGTTCCTGCAAGTATATCATATTTTGTATAACTTAAAATTAATTTAGTTGATAATCTTTTTCTAGCTCAATATAAAAATAATAAAATTACTTTTAATTTGTTACACAAACAGTGGCATATTTTTTTTAACATTTCGTCTCGAGTATCGTATGTTGAATATATGTTAGTTAATGCAATATACATTGGAATTTAATGTGATAACGTAGGATACTTTTCACCGCACATGAAATCCGTTGCATCTTTCATCGGCCCAAGTACATCTGACATACATTCTGCGAACTTCCACTCTTCATTGGATGAATTATTTGGCATATTTTTTTCGCATAACAAATTTTTTCGCATAGACAAATCATCGAAATTATATCATATTTGGTTTCGTTTTAATCAGAAAAATGCCACGAATATGTTTGTAAAAGATGCATTAAAAAAAAAACGAAAAATAAAGAAGTTTTGTAATTGGATTAGTAGTGGTCTTCTGGTCTCACACCGATATAGCCGACAATGTTGTGACCGCGACGGCTCTCGAGCTTCGGCCACTCACCGCGGTGGTGTGAGTTTTTCCACTGACTTGGAAACGTAAGGTTGGAACTGACAGATAACGATATTTCACTCGCCTTTGTATCGTCTTTTTTCTGAAAATGTTTCCAAGTAGAGCTTCTCTTTACATTTCTCCTTTGCACGACATCTTCTGTACTACTTCCTGCTATCAGAACTTTACGCTCACTCTCACTCGACATTTTTTTAAAAATATTTTTAATCTTTATTAAATTCACAAAGATTTTGAAATAGATATACGTCTGAGCTTCCCGAATTTCTCAGCGATACTGCTCAACAGGATACACAATGTCCAAGTAGTAAGAACGCAGTCACACGTTTGTTTACATCAGGTTACACGATCCTTAAAATCCGTGTTTCCAATAACTTCACGAAAAATAGCAGAAGAAATTGAAATAAAGTTGTCCGTCACGAATTATTTTCAAGAGTGTCATATGTCATATTCTCGAAATTTTTGGGAAACCCGATTCCTTCGGCGAATTTCGAAATTTTCGGGAGACCCGATTCTTTCGGGTATCTCGTAATTTACGGGAACTCGAAACGGGACCCGACCCGACCATCGGGTTCCCAATATTTCAGGTTTTCTCACACCCCTAGAAATAACCATACATACAAAATTCCATTCGAAATGCAGAACATTGAAAGCTTAGACCATATAAACCCATCAACACGGCATGTGTATAGTACGTGTAGAGGAAAGCCGAGAATCGAGTGAAGAAAATATGACGGGAGCATATGACGTCACAAGATAATTTCCAATATAACTCCAAAATGGCACACACGGCAGATCTTCATCGTAATACCTTCAAACATACTTTATATATTCATTATTTTATGATAAAATGCCAAATTCTTTGAAAAGAATCCTATCCTGTCCATTTTTTCCGTGTACTATGAAGACGACGCGCTCGCTGACACATCTTTACAACCTGTTTACGTTACGTATCCCTATATCTCTTCTTCAAGGAAAATTATCTGTGCCGTGTCTATAGATTTATATGGTCTAAGATTGCCAGCTTAGTTGGACCAGTAATCAGATCGGACCAGTCGCCCACTCACGAACCTGACCCGAGCCAACCTAAGCTGTACATTCTCTTTGAGATTCTGTATATGATTCTGTATATTCTAATTACCGAACAGTGGCCGCATGTACGATAATAATGTGTACTTGTAACCTAAATTTAACAAAAGTTTTTTGCTATTATCTCGGAAACTAAGCGACGGGCGAGGGGTATATGTGTAGGAAATTTGTTCAAAATGTTGACCTTGACAACATATTTCAAGGTCAAGGTCATCGGAGCTGGGTCGCCTTTTGTAAACATTTACCATAAATATTGTTGCAACGTTAGAAATAAATTTGATATTGATCATTTTCATGTACACAAAATAAAAGAATTGTAAATTTTTTAAGCACTGCTGTGGAAATAGACTTTCAATTTGATAATTAAAATTATATACATTAAACAAAAAATTGTACTACAAAAATCGTTAGCAGGTATGGAAAGAGGGTACCCGGAGGTATTTCAGCACGTATAGTCTAACCATTTTTTTTTTTAGGGGAGTGAAGGGAAGGCGAAGCGTTTCCAAAAAAAAAACAATGCATTTAAACAAATTTTTTTGCACAGTTTGGTAGACACAATAATACCATGGAACTTTCGTTTCAATTTTTTTTTAACGCCCTGTCCTACAATATCGAGTCAGATTCGTGATGGAGATTCTGAACAGAGTCTAGTAAATATGTATGTTACTAATTTCCTTTAAACCGAAATAAAATTCTATTTTGTTGTAGTTCATATACATTTTTTGGAGAAAACATAGGCATACAATAAACTATCTTTTTTTCTATGAAATCTTGAACGATGAAGAATTTCTAATCATTATTATCACAAAGTAAATAATAATGCAAGGGGTTAATATCATTTGTTGTTCTTGAGATATTTTACGAAAAAGGAAATATTGAAATTTTTTCAATGGCTGATTTCATCCTTTTAACGGAAGAAGTAACACGAAAAAATAGGGTTGTCTTAGACAAAATTTACTCTACTCGTGTGCAAAGTTTCAT
>CM052114.1:5380875-5395148 GCA_028454245.1 Halictus quadricinctus | reverse complement strand
TGTGGAAATGATCGGAGACAGTATATAGTACAATTACACTTTATTTGTCCAACTATAAAACGTGTGAAACGGAGGTATAAGCCTTTACAATAGATCGCGTGAATGTTCCGATAATCTTACGAATGCTCGGTAATCTGTGTCGCGTTGACAGTTGCGTGGTATTATATTTTCGCTTGCGGTGTAGCGGGGAGAGCCGTGGGACCTTTGTCTACGCGGCTTGGGTTCGATAACCTGTCGACTTTTATTCGCATTGCGTTTATGTTTTGGGCTAACAGCTGACCCGGTGACAAGGAGAAAGACGCGGTGTGTTCTCCTTCTTGACCGCTGCTGAGGAAAAAACGCTGGCTTTTTTTCCGCCGCTGTTTAGCTGCTACATATGTGATATAAATAATTGCTATGTGACGTCTCGTGACGTTTGCGTAGTTTTAAGATATCGTATTGTTTTGTATTATATGCTAAAGTATAATATGCTGTATTATATGCTCCCAAAAGCGTCGGACGAGAGCGATCAGGTCGTCGATGGTGACGGTGTGGCTGGTTGCCGTTGCTGTCGAGGCCCCAGAGCTGGTTGCCGGGCCGGACAGGATCCAACCGAAGATGGTTTTTTGCGCGACCGGACCTTGATGCCCTCCGCTTCTGGTGCCCGCCAGCAGGACCTGCGGGTATACGTTCGCACCCAGGAGCAGGTCGATGGGGGTTGCGGACGTGAAGGTTGGGTCCGCGAGGGTTAGTCCAGAGATGTGCGGCCAAGTGGAGGCGAAGGTGCGGCAGCGCGATCGGTACGAAGTCAGCCGAGGGAGAATGAGCGCCTCCACTGCGCAGGAGAGGTCGGCGTGGTGTCTCGAGGCGACGTCCAGACGGGTTCGTTCTCTTGCAGTCGCGGTGGCCTTGGCGCCGGCGCCTACTACCACCTGTGAGCAGGATGTTCGGTGGAGTCGTAGCTGTTGCACCAGCGACACCTTCGAGCAGGGGTCAATCAGCGCCCTGGTGACGACGGTTTTCCCCTCTGACTGGACGGCCACGAGGGCGGTGGCGAGGAGCAACGATACTGGTTCCTCGGAGGGCTCCGGTCCGTTGACGATGTGCATAGCGGTGGTTCGCGGAGGACGGCTGCCCTTCACGAGAGCGTCGTGGAGCATGGTGTGGTGCTTCTCCGCGCACCCCTGGCAGGTCTTGCTGGATCGGCAGGCTGCGACGGCGTGTGGCCCCAGGCAGTTGTGGCACAGCTGGGAGGATGTCACGACCTGGAGTCGCTCCAGTGGCGTCTTGCTTTGGAACGCTCCGCAGAAGCACATGAGGCGGTTCCCCCGTCCCGTAGGGAATGTCGAATTGGGCATCGACAAGGAGCCGGCGGTTCTCGTACCTGTGCGCCAGCAGTTCCCACGCCCGATGAAAATTATCAGCCGACATCGCGATGCGGCGGATCAGCGCAGCGGCTTCACCGGTGAGGCTGGCAGACAGGTAGTGGAATTTCTCGGCGTCATTCCACGACGGGTCGTCAAGAACTAGTGATAAGAAGAAGTCCTTGTACCGCGTCCACTCGCTGTACTGACCCGAGAATACCGGTAAATCGATACGCGGGAGCGAGGACCGTGCCCTGGGTCCGGACGCTGTAGGAGGCGTGATGCTCGGAGATGCAGGGGTTGATGTGGGTGCGAGGCGCGCCAGTGCGTCGAGTAGCTGCCCCTTCTGCAGCGAGTAGGCCTGTCCGCCTTCTGTGAAGAGGTCCAGGACGAAGTAATCACCCAGTTGGTCTTCGGGGGTGGCCGTGGATCGGATTCGTTCGTCTTGATCCTCGAACTGCTGCCACCTTTTTTCCAGGTTGGCCAGAGTGCTCTGGAGGAGACCGTTGGTGATATTCGCCTTCCCTTGCTTTTGCAAGTTGTCGCCGGTTCGAGCCATGCGCCCAAACAACACGTGTTGACTCGCGACGAGTGCGTCCATGATGATGGGCTTACACGATGGTGTATGAACGGATGTGGAAGTTGTAGGAACTAGTACGAAAAGGTATCTGGCTCGAAGGACCAATGTTTGGAACTATAGCGAGAGGAATGAGGTATATAGGTTGCGATAGAGACAGGTAGAGAATAATAGTGGACTGTATGGTATAAAACTAATGTATTGAGAGAAAGCGGAAAATATACAAGAAAAGAGGTGAATACAGACAGGTACGAGATGACGGCGAATAAATGGAAGTCGATGGTGTGTCGCGCAAATCGTGAAGCGCATGATTTGTGAGAGTGAATAGTCGTAAAGCGCACGAATAAACGACGGTATAACTAGACTGTGATCGAGCGATCGGGCGTGTCGAAGGACTCCGCGCAGCGGTTTTCGCGGGTTATTTATACTGTGCGGGGCCACCGACAGCGAAAGGAATAAGGAGTGGGGTTTTTGAAAATGACAAAGGATTTGGCAGTGTCGAACGTTAGTTTGCGCACGAGGGCAATGCCCTAACGGTCTCTGCTGCACAGGAAACAAGGACGGTGGGTGATGGTTTTGATGTTTTGGAATATGGGAACGGTGGCTCACGCGACAAGTAATCGTTCAGACGTAAACATAAACTTTACGTCTGCGTGCGTTCACCCGATCTCGGCGCCAAGCTCGATCAGCTGGGCTATTGTCAACGCCGAGACACGGTCGCATCGAGGCCGCTCGTATAAGAGAGAAATGGTATTTGCGTTACCGAAATTCTCGGTAACGCCTGCAGCGATTTCGAACACCATTATTGTTAGCATTTCTCCGTTTGATTCGTGCCACTTCCTCTGCATATTCTACATATTCCTCATGGTGCTTCCTTTTCAGGTGCGAAACGAAATTGGAGGTGGAAGACCATTGGCGTCTAATTTCGTGCTCAGGCAAGCATAAGTTGCAGCGTGCAATCGCGCAGGTTCGATTGCATTTTGCAGGCAATATACTGTAGGGATATGGTTCGAGATATGGGTTAGGATGAATATCCCTCGTAGTTTAAACACAGCTGGTCTTTATTAAAATCTCCGCTCTGGCTCACAGTCACTCGATATCTCTCTATTTCTCGCTAACTCGCATTTACCAAATGCTCTCTCGGATTACAATGCTCACCGTCCTTTGTCGCTCGCTCGCTTATATGCCATCCTCGCACACATACATGGCCACACCGATTTTGGCGTTCATCGCTCTTTACGCCGCCGTCTTTCTCGCACGCGCATTTTCTCTCTCTCTCGCACTCGTTCCGCGGCCGCTCACCTTTCGGCAATGTTTATATCGCGTGCCGTTGACACCGGTGAGCGGCTTCTCCGCGCGTCCCAGCTGTTGTACATACGCGTTTTTTGCCCTGCATCTAGCGGTCGATGCCGGGTTAGCCTTGTCCGCGGTTTTTTCCTCTACTACAATACTGTAGTATGTCCCATTGAAAATAGTAGGGTTGGTAGTAGTAGCACAGCAGGTGTCGCTGAGAATTGCTGCGCAACTTCTTCTTCACTCGTGAATGAGCTGCCTCCTATGTCCAACGCACTTATTTCTCTTGAACTCATGATTGATTACTAATACAATAGTTTCACTAATATACTATAAACTATAATACCTATACTATACACTATATACTAATAATAATACACTATATAGTAATAACACTAGTAATAATACACTATATCAGAGGACAATATAGTATCCTAACTATCCTACACTGTATTTACTATCCTAATACAAAGTACGATATTATATAGGTTTACTATTTGTACCGTGAAAGCTCTAACAAGCTTTTCGATACTATACGTGTGAATGCTTGTGTTGAGAGTCTAGTCACGAGACTGAGACACAGAGTGGTTCAGGCACGAAAGGACAGAGATGTAGGCAGGTGACGGGAGAATGGATGTGGAAAGGTGCTGATAGATCGAAATACGAGTGTAACGGAGAATTAAATATATTAACAAGGTAGTGGTTGAGTACAAGGAAATTACAATGATACGAGACGTCGTCACGAATATACAGAAAGTGCGCGAAGACCGCGAGTACAGAAATGATAACACGGCGATCAGTCGATCGTAATAATAGACGTGCGAAATACTGTGATCAGTCGATCATTGAATTTGCCAAGGGACCCCGCGCAGGGGTTGTCGCGGGTTATTTATACTGTGCGAGACCACCGACAGCGGAAGGACTAAGGAGTGGGGTTTTTTAAAATGACAAAGGATTTGGCAGTGTCGAGCGTTAATTAGCGAACAAGGGAAATGCCCTAACGGCCGCTGCTGCACGGGAGACAAGGACGGTGGGTAACGGATTTGATATTTTGGAATATGGGAGACGATGGCCCACGCGACAAGTAATCCGTCAGACGTAAACCTTATGTTTGCGTTGACCCGGTTTCGGCGCCGACCTCGATCAGCTGGCTATTGTCACCCGAGAACCGAGGCCGCTCGTCTGCGGATTAGCGCAAAAACTTTATGATGGTCTATTTATGCCGAAATGTTTCTTGCGTTACCGGAGTTACCGGTAATGCCTGCAATGATTTTGAACAACTTGCTAGAAACTGATTCGACGTTCTCGACTAATTCCATAACAAAAGCAAATCGCGACGCGAGAGCTACATTCGAAAGAACGAACGTGACGACCAGGGGCAGAGATCCCTATTGCACGTGTATCTAATATCTAAAAACACGTGTACACGTGTAGTAAGCGAATCTGGATCCCAATCCGTGTAATTTTTAATACTCGTGTATTTCTGTTTAACGGGGCACGTTAAACGGTACCGCGTTGGTCGGCGCAGCGCGGCGCGCGGCTGCGCACAGTG
This sequence comes from Halictus quadricinctus, assembly GCA_028454245.1. NCBI lineage: Eukaryota > Metazoa > Arthropoda > Insecta > Hymenoptera > Halictidae > Halictus > Halictus quadricinctus. Next base: position 5,390,383 of record CM052114.1, on the reverse strand, counting down.
GGACAACGGACAAAGTGAGGAAGTTTGTATAAAAATCAAAGAACTTTTGATAGAAATGCGATAGAGCGATGATTTTGTTTTAGATTAAAGTTAAAGTATTGCAGAATAATGGAAAAATAATGGGATTATGGTACAAACGTTTAACTTTGGAAATCTATGTAAAGTTTTGAATATTTCAACATAATTGTGACTTATCCAATACCATGCACGGTTAGATTTTTGTCGTGACATACTATACGTATACATCATTTCCCGTACATTTTATCACGCTGATTTAAAATCCGGGCGCAAAATTTGCCTACACCTCAGGATTGTGGAAACAACCGATTTATGTGAAAAGAAAGTAATGCAATAACAATTTTTTCATTGAAATGATTTGATACCCAACTGATTTGAAGGTGCATTTTATTCCTATATATAGAACACAATCAAAATAAAAATAATGAAATATTTGAACGTTTCAAGTTACTTACAAATCATGAAACACTTCACATCTCGTGATTACTTGACGTATCGCTGTCATTGTCGCTTGCACACTCTGTAGGCCGTGTGTGGCTGTAATGTTATTTAAATTAGGTATCTATTTTCCATAATTATATTTTCATTTACACAGGAAGTAAGGTAAGTATTTAATCTTTTTAACTTACTTCTCAGCAACGAATTTTTTAATTTCTGATTTCTGAAGAATCACAGTTCAAATTATTGATAGCTTACGATTCTGCATATGCAGAATAACCGCAGATAAACCGTTGCATGAACTGTACAGGGAAAATATCATACTGCATTCACGACGAAATAGCCGAAAGAATTGACCGACGTGTAGTCTTATTGAAGATAGTCCAAATGATGTATTTCGATTCATTTTCATCAGGATAAGCTCTACAACTTATTCGTATTAATAACATTATCCGTATTCAAAATATAAAAATTTAAATTGTCGATAATGCTCGATTCTTCATCTGCTTACATTGTACGCTGTTGGCCGGTCGCTGGTCTTTAAAGTTCGGACCTCGAAGAGTCGTGAGATATCGGTGCGAAAAAACAACCTATCCAAATACAACACTTTTTTAGCGTACAATGTAAGCAGATGGAGAATCGAGCATTATCGACATTTTAAACTTTTATATTTTTAATGCGGATAATGTTATTAATACGAATAAGTTGTAGAGCTTACAAGGAGAGGCCGCGACCTTCGGGTCTCCGATTGTGTTGAAACTTCAACACAAGACCCGATTGCGTTGAAACAGAATAGTTTTCGAGATCACACGGACCGCGCGGCCGAACCGCCGCACAGTGGTAAGCATTCGCGCCCATCGCTGGTTTACACTATAGAGTATACATTGTATAACGTGGTTTGTCACTACATTCAGAAAAAGTTTATTATTATTGTTGTAATATGGTAAATATAGCAATCACAACAACACTTTTGAATTGGCGCCCGTCGCGCCATATCCTGGTACGCGACGATGTCGTGCGGCGTGACGAGCGCGGGTGTGAGTGACCGGTTTGGTACAGCTCTCACTCTGTCTACAGATGTGCCTGCATGTACAACAGATTTTGTGTTCCAACGTTATAGAAATAAAATCGCACCTATTGGTGAAGTACTTCGATATGAAGCCTTCTCTTCTCTATCCTCTGTATATTAACAATTATTGTATGTGGTATATATTGTCACGCTGCCCTGATTTTCGGGCCCGTCCGACGGGAGAAAACCCGGGCAGCGGCGGGTTTTTATAGGCCGTGAGACCGGGCCACGCTCGGCCGCGCGATACGTGGTCCACCCGTGACAACCGGGATCCCGTAGGCTCGGTTTTCCCGACGGATCTTACAAGGTTCGGGACTTGATACGGGCGCCAGACACTCGCGAGTGTCACACGAACAATTCGTACGAAACGCGAGACGCGGATTGCGATTCGAGCCTACGAGAACCGCGCGAGGGCCTGGATAACGGCAGCCTGGGCCAGGATACTACGCGGAGGGAATACGGGACGTTTCCCGCGGCGGAAAGGTTTCTCACAATAAAGCGTACACGGGAGTGGGCTTCGAGTTAACATTTATTCGTTCCGGTTTTCTACAAGGGATTGCCGGGATCGCCCGGCAGCGGGGTAGTCGAAGCCCGCGCGATTTTACAATTCCTTACGACGGGTGGGCGGTCGCTCGCGCGTTATGCACCCGGATGTGCTTTCCTACGCGTCGAACTCGATCGCGGGCGCGATGTACGGCAGCCTCTATCGACAATCCATCGGTCGAGAAGCGACCGGGTTCCGGTGTAATACGCGGCAGCTAATTCAAATTGATTGTGGCCGTCGGCAGCAGTTGGAAACGGCGATACGGCTCTCGTCGCGTCGTCCCACCGTGGGACACCGCCAGGTCGGCCACATTCACCAAAAATCGTCAACGAGGCGAGCCTCCCGCCCGTTGAACGACCGACGCTCTCACCCCCTTCGCGATTCTATCCTGATCGCGATTCCCGGCGAGCGAGGTTGCGTCTGATCGCGACGCGAAGCGCGACCGATTCACTAAAACGCCGACCGAGCCAACGCGAAGCAATAAATGTGCGGAAGCCTAATCGGCACTTACCACTCGGCAGCGTGGTTCACAAAGGTTTTCGTTCCGGGTGTTCGGCAGCTCTCTCAATCGCTTCCCTTCGGCAGCAACTACTTTTCTCGACACTAGTTAAATTAAACTGTCTCCTACAGGGCCCGGCGACACAATGACCTACTTCGCGAGGGCTCGTCAACGCGGAAGTGAGGCGTCCCCCACTATCCTAATTTTCCCTGTTCCCGCGCGACGTTCGGACCTATCGCTAGCTCTCGCGCGGCAGGGCCGCGCCCGGCGGTCCGGGGCAATCGGCATCGAACTTATCAGCTAACGCTTTCCGGATGACTCGCGTTGATTGGCTGATTCCCGCGGAGGAAGACATCGAGCCGATCCCTCGACGGACTCTTGCAGCTTTCCGAGGCGAGGTGTCGACGAGGTCGAGATGCTGTTTTCCTCGGGTCCGTACTTCCTCGGCGGCGCCTCCGGGTTGACAAACCCGGGCTCGGTGCTTTCCTCGGTGTTTTCCTGCGGGGTGCTCTCCGTAGCCGTGGCCTGAACGTTTCCTCACGAATTTCCCGCGCTCCTGGGAGAAGGGAAAAGAATCCGGGCCCCCCTGGGGCCCGGCCACGGACCTGCAACTTCTCGTCGCGCCAAGTGGCGCGGCGTTCAAACCACGTTACTTTCCAACCTGGGATCTCGGGTGCTCCCAGGGAGATCGATCACGACCGACGTAATCGCGGTGGTGCGGCCAAAGGGACGGCCCGGTCTTTCGATTTCATCTCGGAGGGGACGTGGGAAAATTTGCCACGTCACAATATTTAGTGTGAATTGTGCAAACAGTCTAAAAGTCTATCATTTACCTATTACCAATTGTAGCGGCCAGCTTGGGACATCTGGTTATGGCATAGGTATTGCTTTACGCTCTTGGAACGTGACTTTTGGGATTTTTTAAAATTAGGTACGGAGTGGCCTTGTCACCGTAAATTTAGCTAATTTCCCAATCGTGTCCGTTCCTAAGGCGTAGAGTTAGCAATCCTATTTAGTTTTCTAGGCCCGTGCCATAAATCTGCCAGAGGTCCCATCCTGCCCTTTGTTAGCTTTGTGCTTGACGATTTCCAGACGCCCTGGATTTTTCCCCGGCTCTGGCAACTCTTTGTATTTAGTAAGTGGTTGATGGCACTTAGTTCATCAGGATAGCCATCAGGATATTCCTCGGTTCCATCTCCTACTTTCCAACCGTCCACCCCCAATTGGTCCTGGTCGTGGCCAATCCGGGGATGTTTTTTGTCACCTTGGAAGGGAGGAAAAATCCTTAAACAATAGGAAGGATCTAGGCTTACTTTTGTTTTTCGCTCGATCCTCCAAGTCATTCCTTACACAAGTTAGTCGACACTTTGCGTGTAAATATACATCAAAGGCTCGAACATTCTCGGGATAACCATGAGCAACTAACATTTGGTCCTTCGAGCCGGATACTTGAATACATTCGTGCTTCACGGAAGACAAGGAGTCTTGCTACATGCCATTTGGTGTCTGACTGGACAATCCTCATCGGGCTGCAGCATTTTAGGACTAGCAGGAGACTACCACGGGACTGTAGCTGCCGTCATCAAGCCTGCAGTTTCCAGGAAGGCGTTTTGCGTGCCCAAGACGTACTTGGAACACGGCCGCTCTCTGGAACTAGGTGACTGCCAGGAACCGACGAGCATCCCGTGAGTTGATCCTGCTGAAGTCGTTTGTTAGGGTTGATCCACTCCTGACATTCCCCGCAAGTTTTTCCTTGGTTTTAACTTGAGTTCGCAATAGTGTACAAGAATGGAATCGCAATTGAAAAGTTTAGTTGCTGAACGCGGGGCCGATAAGGCTAAGCTGACAATTTTTAGTAAATTCGTAGAGTCAGCCGATGTCAACGCGGACATATTAGTTTTCGAGAGGCGCGTTCGAGCCAATGAGGGTCTATACGACGAATTTGAGAGGATTCAAACACAAATTGAAGTATCCGTCGTAGACACGCCTGCATCGGAAACGTATCTTGCCGAGCGTGAACAATTTGAAAACACCTATTTTATTACTCTTTCTTACGCCGAAAGGCGATTAATTGCTGCTCGCGGTGAATCGGCAATTAATAGTGCGTCAACTAGCAATCCTACTCCTACGCCTTCAGATTCGTACCCCGCGATTCGTTTGCCCGTGATAAAGATTCTCACTTTCGATGGCAATTATAGTCAGTGGATTCGATTTCAGGACTCTTTCACATCCTTAGTTCATGACTGCCACAAATTAACCGACATAGATCGATTTAATTATTTAGTTTCTTCGTTGTCCGGTGCGGCTGCGCGAATATTAGAGTCATTTGGCGTGTCAGCCACAAACTACAAGTTAGCTTGGCCGCGGTTAAGGCAGAGGCACGATGATCCGAAATTTTTAGTAACTCATCACATCAATTCACTCCTAGACCTCGAGCCATTGTCTAGGAAAAGCAACGGAAAGGCTCTTAGTGAATTTGTGGATAGCGCAATAAACAATGTTCGCGCATTAGAGTCTTTGCTAAAGCCAGTAGAAATTTGGGATGCACTCATTAGCACTTACTTAGCGAGGAAATTGGATACCGCTTCGCTAGATGATTGGGAGAAGCGCACTATGGAGTCAAAGGTCCTCCCATCTTTCAATGAATTCGGTGCATTTGTTGAAACGTGGTCTCAATATTTAGAACGCAGGGACAGTAGCAAGCCATCCGTTGCTATTGCTGTTAGTGATCGTACGCCTTTTCCAAAGAACCGCGAAATTAATAAAAAACCATTCGTGGTAACATCGCACGTCGCTAGCAAATCTAGCAAATGTGGGCTATGCGACGGCGACCATGAGTTGCAAAATTGCTCGAAGCTATTAGCCATGTCCCATGTAGATAGACATGCTGCCTTAAAAAGGGCACGCGTGTGTTTCAATTGTCTCAGTATGAGGCATAGCATTAAGGGTTGCACTCGCGGTAATTGTAGAAGTCCCTGAGCCTCAAGAAGAAGAATCTCCCTCCTCATCTCATGTAGGGCACGTATGCCACACTAACTCGGCAAATCTTGAGGCTGAATATGTATGTAGTTCTTTCCACCGCGGTGGTTTACGTCACGGATAGTGAGGGAAAACATAAATGCCCCGCGCTGTTAGATTTGGGTTCTCAAATCAATTCGGTCAGTCAGAATTTAGCACAAAAACTAGATCTTCCACGTCGCACAATAAATACATCTATCAGCGATTTTAATAGTTCAAAGAGTAGAATAAAGTCAGCAATAGATTTAAAAATGTTGAAATAACTTTATTTGTTTGATACTGCTATACAATACGCGCACGCGATACAGAGTACATGAACGACCGACTTCTAGGTTAGACGACCACGCAATGCGCCTACTACGCGTTTATACACGTCGGACGTTTCGTCTGCTGCCGATGGATGGCGTCGTTGTATGTCTCTAGTGTATTGTTTCTACAAAAAATGTAGTCCATCCGCAGTAATTTCTCGTCTAGCCTATCATGTTTAGTGGTCCAGGACATCACAGAAAACATGTCGAATGTGCCACTGCACAGGTTCAATGTTCCCATTCCTCCTGGGACTTATCCCGCGGATCCCGAGTTTTGTTCATCGGGTAGAATAGATTTACTAATTGGTGCAGGTATTTTTTGGAATTTGCTGTGCGTAGGCCAAGTCAAAATCGGGCTTGGCAACTTAGCTTGGCAGAAAACTCGCTTAGGATGGATTGTGGGAGGCCAGCTAGCTTTCCTGGTCAGGCCCAAAGGGCAAGTGTCGATAAGGTCGCGCTTGTAATCTTATTACAATAAACTGTAGAAATGTAAATAGTACTTTAGCGGGTCATCGTGGCTCTCCATCCGTTTCGGAATTGATTTCGGAACTGCTGAAACTCATTATTTTGACATTGATTATCGCAGCCTGGCACAACGAAAGGCAATAAATAAAAATAGTTCATTAATATCATTGAACCCCTATCTTGATGAGCACGGACTCATTAGGGTGGGCGGCCGATTAGAAAATGCTCCTGTTCCGTAGGAACAGAAGCATCCAATAGTTATACCGAACTTGGGTCCACTGGCGGAATTAATCGTCAGCAGGGAACATTTTTGTTTATTGCAGCCGAAGGTCAACAAACCTTAGCGTCACTTCAGTCTAGATATTGGATTATCTCAGGTAGGCGGATTGTCAGAAAGGTATTGCGTCGCTGCGTCACCTGTTTTAGGACAGGTTCCGTCGTCTCCCCCATGGGATCTGAAGGTGCTCGAGAGAAGAGAAATTTTCGACGAAGAGCAAGGAATAGATGAAATAAGACAACAACAAGGTCATAGCATTGTTAAATCTAGAGAACATCCAACACTCTCCAGCAACACAAGGATTGATGAAACAGGAGAAAATACGGAGGAGTCAGTTGAACTAATCAGAAGCAGGCTCAAAAAAATCATAAGAAGCCAAGCTAAGGATAGAACCTATACCAGATGGCAGGAAGAATGGGATGAAGTTCCTGTGGGAAGATGGACGCACAGACTAATTCCTAACATATATAAATGGGTAAACAGCAAACACGGCGATTTAAATTTCTATCTAACCCAAGCCCTCACGGGCCACGGCGTATTTAATGTTTTCAGAAAAAGGTTAGGTAAAACCACCTCGGATGAATGCTGGTTCCATCGAGGAGACCCAGATACACCCGAACACACTCTGGTTAAATGTCAACACTGGAAGGAGGAGAGGGAGCCCCTAATAAGGGGACTGAAAACCACAGACGAACTCATCACCCCAGAGATGATCATGGAAGGGATAATCGAGAGCGAGGACAACTGGAGGACCTTCGCGAGGGTCTGTCAAATGATTCTCTCAAAAAAAGAAGAAGAGGAAAGGAGAAGAGAAAAAGAAGGCAAGGACAACCCTATAATGAGGGGCACCGACGAGGACCTCGAGTCTGCAGATGCAGAGAGGATGGAGGACTTGTAAATCTTAAGTTAAGTTATTAGGATCTAGATGTAAATAGTTAATAGAAATTAACAGACAAACACGCTGGTCACCTGACGCCTGAGTAGAAGCGTGCATCGCGGGTCCAGGCTAGGGTGAACCATAGGGAAGCGACCTCGACAAAGCCATCCGAAGATTCCAGGACACCGAGTATAAATCTACGACAGGCGCCTTCTCTCCCCCCCCCCCCCCCCCCCCCCCCCCGACCGAGCAAGGCTGCAACACGGAGCAAAAATAAGCAACGATAATCAATAAGTACTAGCGGCGTAGTGGATGCTGCACTGTTTGCATTAGGCAAGGCGCGAATACCGACATAAGTAGATTCCTACCGGTCGGGTACAGCGTGCTGCAGCCCACAGGCGCAGGCGATATAGTAGAGCGCTACAAATATACGAGTAACGAGCTAGTAGGGTCCAGGTATCTCAGGCGCTACGTTCCAGCGGCGTATTGCCTAGATAGCCGACAAAATGGCGGACGCAACCAGAAACAATGCGAATTTAATGAGCTAGGTTTGCAACATCAAAAGTGTTTAGTTTTAAAGATATTTTTTCAGGGGAGCGGGGATAAAAAATGAGATATGGGGATTATTTCATGTAACATTTCTTGTCCACATCTGAAATTTGAATTAAATTCCATGTAAAACATAGACTTTACAGGCAAATGAAGTGTAGACAATTCGGCTTAGAAGCGGCACAAGAGCAGCACATAGATTAAAGTCTAACAGTCGTCTCTCAAAACCGGACGAGGTAGTGCAACAAACCGACGAAAGAAATTAGATTGTAAGAACAGTTAAACGGTGAAGGTAGATATTTATTTATTTGAAGTATAGAACATAGGCTAAGAAATAGGACACGTTACCCTTCCCAAACAATTAACAAGGGTAAAACCAAAAAAGAGGAGACAGTCAAAATCAAGTAGGAAAACAGGTTTAAATTTATATATACGAGATCAACGGTCTTAATCAAAATAAGTAAAGATGTCAAACATAGCAAGGCAAGACCGAAACGGTTGGAGTGACAGGTAGTGGGGGCAGTCACATCCGGGGTACGCGAGCCCCAAAGAAAAATTTTGAAATCAGAGCGAGTCGAACATTCACTGAGTTAACTAGAGAGCCAAATTTAGTTTGAATTTCGGTAATCTAACGTCGCAGTAGAAGTTTCGAGTATTAAAGAACAGATAAAATAGAACTATATTATCAATAAATAAAAATAATAAAATAAAGTCGAGATAAAAATAAAGAGTGAAAGTGCAAATAGCTAGTGGCGGGCGTTAAGCCCTCCAAAGGGCCCTGAAAAATACAAATAGACATTTCTAAATTAAAATTAAAATTAAAATTAAAAAACTAAGTTGCATTTTTGATTTTTGATTTTAATTTAATATTAGGAAAAAGAAAAAGAAATACATACCGTGTGAATCGCGAGTAGTTTCAAAATCATCCTCGGACGTGGATGACGTAAAACGGTCGCCTATAACAAATTTTATAAATTAAATATAATAAGTGAATGAGAAAAGAACATCCCTCAGAAAAAACAAAAGAAAGAAGGGCAGCAAGGAAGAATACGAGGATAAGAGGAAAGACCGAATACAACGGTGACCAGTGAAAAACCCCTTTTTCTGCCTCTTCGAGATGTAGAAATATAGAGAGAGAGAGAGACAGTGAAAAGGGAGAAATTCGCGAGGGGTCGGCCGTTCGATTAAGGGGGCCGGCTGGTCGCCTCTGTGTAACACACACACATGAACACACATGCATGAAATCCATATACGTATATGAACTTGCAAGGGTCAAAACCTTTTCAAACTACCGCTTCAATATTGCAATGAGCAGGTTATAAATGGTCAATTGTGTTTCCTAAAAGTCCAATCTATGTCTGTATAGAGCCCAAATTTCAAATTTCTACCTCATCGTGGAGTAATTTGTAATATTCGGCAGAAAATTCGAATTCTGAAGCAAGTATG
>CM052114.1:5356461-5379943 GCA_028454245.1 Halictus quadricinctus | reverse complement strand
CGTGCATTTGTTAAAAAATTATTCTCATCTATTGATAGTTATCGACATAATATTTTTTAATTAATTATATCACTTCTTCCTTATTTTTTTTCAAATTGTTAAAAAGGCCCTTGCTATGAAAACATTGTATTTGTTTAAATCAATTGAAATTTCTCACTAAATATGTAAGAAAGATTATAATTTAAACATTTACATGAGCCATATGTGCATAAAGATCATCAATTTATCAATCTTACCCGAATATACTCGTCATCGGTTATGGTGTACCCTAACTTGAAGTTGTGTGACAGAAGATCGGAAATTGATTTGATGCAACTTGCTTGGACCGACAATATGGATGTAATGAAACAAGCGTAAGCGTTGTAAATAAATTACTAAAGCAAACTTCTGGCTAAATAATAAAACAGTCTTTCCCGACGGGTTGCGAGGTCTACGCAGAACCTGCATTTTAGATGTTTTTGCAAAATTAACTTAAACACTACATAAAACATCTGATTCACTTTGTCCTACGAAAATGTAAAAAGTTCCAAATATCTCTGGACGATCATATGTTTCTGGTTTTTTAATATAACATAGAGTGGTTCGCAATAATATTCGGACAGTTTAAAAAGGATAGCTTTTTTAAGACTGAACTACTACTTTATCACATGGAGAGAAAAAGAAATTTTGAAAAAATTGGTATTGGCCAGAATTTAAGAGAAAATACTAAAAGTATCTTGTTATCTTTCTTATATTCTATTAGTCTCACTAAATATATCAAATAAGTGACATTGTACTATTAATACCGAAAGATAGATATTGAAGCATATGAACACAAGGGCCGATAGATATAAAACATATTCGTTCATAGTATCGTGTAGCAGAACATGCGATGCGAGAAATCTCGTCGATAGCAGCACGCAACAGAAATTGCAACGCGAGATATCTCGTTGATAGTGTCGAGTAACAAGCGTTATGACACGAAATATCTGGTCCATAGCGTCGTATACGCGACATAGTGGTATATGTCCATGATATCTTGTCCATGATAACGATAGGGTTAATGTCGATTCTCTGGCCCGTTCGCCGTTCGGTTCGCCGAAATTAATGTCGATTTTGCGTTCCGTTCGCTGTTCGGCGCAATGTTCAGGTCTGTACGAAGCTTAACATTTGATGATAATCGATATGGTTACGTGATGATTGGCCTTCTTACCGACGAAAATTGCCTTAGTGGCCTTCTCACCCACGAGAATTTCCTCAGTGGTCTACTGCACCGACGAGATGCCGTTGGTGACCTTCTGTTTCTTACTTCAGCTGCAATATAGCTCCCGTAAGGCTGGCAGTCTTTAAGGGGGCCGGCAGGCATTTGGCCTTGACTGTCACGCTATGTTACGCTCGGCCTTTTTCCTAGACATTTTACGTCTTAAATAAGTAAGTAATCAATTAAAAATGCATGCCACCGTGTTTGTACATGTCTGTCCAGAGTCTTTTTTTCCATACGAACACTAAATCTTTCGAAATTTAGAGAATCTCTCTGCAATATACGTATATGAACTTGCAAGGGTCAAAATCTAGACAAACTGTCGTTTCAATATTGCAATGAGCAGTTTAGAAGTGGTAAATTGTGTTTCCTAAAAGTCCAATCTACGTCTGTATAGAGCCCAAATTGCGAATTTCTACCTCATCGTGGAGTAATTTGTAATATTTGGCAGAAAATTCGAATTCTGAAGCAAGTTTGACGTCACAAGATGGCTGCCGCTGAGAGATTCTCTTAATTTCGAGAGATTTAGTGTTCGTATAAAAAAAAAGGCTCTATACAGACGTAGCAAAGACATGTACAAACACGGTGGTATGCATTTTTAATTGATTACTTACTTATTTAAGGCGTAAAATGTCTAGAAAAAAAGGCACAGCGTAACATAGCGTAACAGTCAAGGCCAAATGCCTACCGGCCCCCTTAACAGTATCTCGTCGGGGCCCAGACATGACCCAACCCGCGTAAAGCAATACATAACAAGTTCAGAAACGGCACCCAATCCAAGCGTTAGGTGAAAAATGTTATGTCGATGAGGTAGAAAAAGAATACTAATATGATAAACATTTTTTTTCAGTCATCAAAAATCAAGTGTAATATTTGAGCTCAGTCCGATGTGATCGATTTTCGGAACGTCTGCCGGAAGAAATTTTGTTTCATAAAAAATGTATGTTCGGCAATCATATATGTACTACTATAAAGTTTGAAAATACGGTGTGTTTATTTTCTTTATGGTTGCTTTATTTATTGATTTTGGAAAAATGCAATAATGTATAGATTATTGATTATACTTTACCTTTCGGGACAAACACTTCTGATTGAACTTTTTCGTCAAAGGATGCTTTCCACTGACAAAAGTTTCTAGCTATTAAAATACACTTTGTATATGTTCCTTGTTCATCTTTGTTAAAATCACACGGTACGTAAAGAGGTAAGTTCGAATTATCTTCATGTTTTAAAAAAGCGTGGTCATGCTCCTTGTTTATCATTTCATCGTTTAAAACAAATTTCTCAATGAAAGGTTGTTTATCTTTCAAAACAAAAGCTCTACTGGACGTATCCGGCGCTTGACCTTGGGTAAGGATTTCTAATTCTCTAACAATACTAGCTATAGGATGTCTGTGGTAAATATTTACTTCATGCTTCTTTACCGACGGTACTCCAATTTCTAAAGCAAAACGGAACCACTGAGGTAATGTCACACAATAAATAAAATGTAATTTTCCATCTTGGCCAGTTTCAAATCGATTAATCGATAAATCTGGTCCTATCCTTTGCGATACATCTGTTTTGGTTGTCGCCTGAGCGTTTGCGTTTTCCATATGTATTTCCGATATATTAGTTGGTATCGGTTCTGTCAAAGGTGTTGGTAAAAATTTGTATTCTGTCACCAAATCCCAAATAGCATGTTTCACTGTGGAACACAATTTTTGCAGCAAAGCTTCGATATTAACTCTGCCTTGTTTCCAAATTTTGAATTCGATCAGAGGTGACGAAATTGGTGATTTTTTATCAAAAACTGATGTTGCGACAATATTTTCAAAGTCGTTCTCCTGGATATGTTCTGGAAAACCATTTTGTGGTAATTTACCATCGATTGACTCCATCGATTCTCCAGCGTCGTCAGTAATTGCTAGAGATATACAAGCGATTCCTTTGCTACCACTGGAGTGACTTTGATTGTATAAGAAAATATCGGATTCGGTAACCCGTTTTGTCGATCCTTCGATCTGCGAATAATCTTGAAAATGGCAATCTACTCTGTTATCGGTATACTTTGGTATATACAGAAACTGAAGAATATTTTGTCGTAAATAAAATTCTAAAGCGCCAATGTATGGTATGCAATGCTTTTCTATGCACAGCTTTATTATGCATTCTGGTGGCTTTGGCGGTTGAATGAAATGAACATCGTCAGGTGTTAGTTTACACATTGGATTTCTTGCTAACATAACGGATAAAACTTCTAATACTGCATCATCCAGACGATTTTGCAAAACTTGTACCAAATCGCGTTTAACTTCTGGCCCTGCGTCTGATATTCCGTGTACCATTAGAACAATCGAATCTTCAGTTTTGTTCAAGATGTTCGATTCTTTTTCACTGAAAGATCGAACTCTAGGCCGTGTATCATTTGCCACGGAATTCTCATTTAACTTTGTCTGCGACAATGAAATTACGCTATTACTTCGAGAAACAACAAGTTTTTCATCACTTTCCGATAGCTTACTTTGTAAAATTTTTCCGTCAGTTATTTGTTCATGGAGTCTTAGGTAAAATACGTTCTTATTATTTTCTTGGTAGACGAACATATTATTACGATTAGTTACAGCAAATCTGTTCAATACTCCGTGTAATGCTTTTATACCCCGTGAAAGTCCAGACCTACCAGGGCCGGTTTTCAATCGAGGATGTAGTCGAAAAGTAAATTCCCAGACTACCCGACATCGGAACATACCAGGTGTAAAATTTTGTACTGAATCTCTACTTTGTATAGTACTGCTGAACTCGTTTGCTGCTTCCGATTTCCAGTTGAAGTCTTCGCTTGTTTCAGTTTCTAATAGTTCCGAACATTTACTTGTCTTGTGAAGATTTTGTAAAAGTAAGTATTGATTTACTTGACGGCAGGTACTTTTTATTTTGTTAATTAAAGTGTTTTGAGTATGCCAATAACTGCTTACTTCGGCCGATGTAATTTCTAAGAACCTGTTAATAAAATGTAAAATGTAATCATTGGTAAAACCTATAAACCGTTTTTATATAATCCTGAAGATTTTGTCGAGAAAATGTCAAAAATCCAAGTTGTAATTTAAGGAATTCACTAGTTCGAAATTTATGCGTGTTTAAAGTTGAGCGATTTTAAGCGTTTTTAACAGGTATGGGCGCCGCTATATTAGTATGTGCTCAGACATCGTCCAATGAGCGGAGCCGCGTGAAGCTTAGTTGGTGTTAAGATCATAAGCTGCGGGTGTGGGGTGGGAGAGGGAGTATGCTCATAGTGTGACGGATCGCCAAGGTAGCTGGACAAAAGTAATTTCGGTGACTATCGCAGAATTCTTTAATTTCTATTTGAAGTTATTAGAAAAAGTCTAGAACAAAGGAAACCGCGTCTCTAAATTAATTTTACGACGTATAATGGCCATCGCAACTGCTTATAGTCAACCGTTCCATCGATATATTTTACATAATTGTGTATGTTTTTCTCACATATTGTACCGTAAGGTATGTATTTTAAGATATGATACAAAAATATTTAATTATATTATAATAAATATGCTTTTTGCATGTCTGACACTTATGGCAAAAATTGACTGACAGCATCGTAGAAGTTCAACTATACGTAGACCTACAAAATGCTGTTGGTACTAATTCTTACAGTAATGTATTCGGTGCTTCATTCGCTTCAAGATGTGTCTAACAAGGGATTTTTTACAAGTCGATTTTGATGAAACTTATGTGAGATATAGCTCAGCTAGTTTTTTTATTATCGGCAATCATCCACTTTGAGGGAATGAAAACAGCCCTCAAAGTTGGGGGTCAAAACCACATTTTTTGAGATATCTTGGAAACCAGAGGTAAATTAAATTTTTTTTAAATTGTGTTTTCTAATGGAAATGTAGTTAACATTCATCGGATTGACCTTCATATTTGTAAAAGCGAATCTAAAACTGAACAATCAGGAAAAGTAAAAATAATATGATTATCGTATGTTTACCTTAATTATCGTCAGAAATTATTTATGTGGCACTGTCTTACGAAACAGTAACCTTAAGTTCTATTGAGCATATTGATGCACGTTGCTTTGATAAAGAAGTACCACACAACTTAAACCGTAACGCAGAAGGACTAATAATACACGAAGCAAAGCCATATTTATACATTCTTCACACTACTTTACATCTGCCCTTCTTCCATCCTAATATGCAATAGAAATTCTTGAAAATATTCGCTTCTGTTCCAAATACTGTAAATGATCGAGGTAAAATTGTAGTGTCCGGCATTTTCCACTAGCTCTTTACAGAATAATTAATCATTTTTTACGATAATCAAGGTAAACATACGATAATCATATTATTTTATCTTGTCCTGATTGTTAAGTTTTAGATTCGCTTTTACAAATATGAAGGTCAATCCAATGAATGTTATAAACATTTTCATGGAAACATATAGTCACAGCAACAATAACAAGGAAATACCCACAGATGGGAAGGAAATTGAACTGGCACACAATATTATAGACCTGATTGATAGGTATAGAGAAGCAGGGTATATGGATTTAGAAACGCTATAAGAATTAATATTCGGCGACCTAACGAACGGATCGACTTCTCTTAATGTTCTCCAAGACGAAGAAGATTTGGAACATGAAGAAACCAAAAAAATCAGCTCGTTTCAGAGCTACCATATACAAAGAGAAAAACTTGACTTCCAATTATCTTACGGATCCACAGTTTAAAAAGATTCCAGATTTATTTTGACAGAAAGTCCAAAGATTGTTGAAATTCGCAGGTGAATTGGCTATAACAGTCGGTACCCTCGCCGCCGCACCGCGGTCATTAGCACCGCGTCACGCTGCTACTTGCGCCACCTTCTTTAGCTACTAATAAAACAATAAACGACATATAACCAAGTGTACTATACATATGTACTATACACGTTTATACTAAATGTTTATACTCTAAAAAACAAGCCAGAATTCCTTCCTCCGCACGCCAGGTGCAAGACTATCTTTCATTATGCATAATTATTGTTAAATGGCAAAAAGAAAAAAAATACTAAAACACGTATTCCCTATTTTGGATCAAAGATCACACACCTGAGGTTATATTAAAAGGAACTAACAATAACTACGAGAAACTGCAAAAAAATCAATTTTTAATATATTGTTTAAGTAAACTTTTGTCAAAATTTTCTTAAGCGACTACATTTCCCATTAGAAAACACACATGACTAAGCATTTTGTAGAATGCCCAATTTTTGGGGCAATATATATAATGGGTAGGTATTTCACAAATGGCCCGGACCTTTATATAACCTTTTATATAATGCCCACGGTTCGTTGGGCAGTGTATTGAATCCATAGTTAACATCATTTTATCTTTATTTATTATTGCTTGCACTCTGCCTGTTACGACCTAAACTTGGTATCTTCATGAGACGAGCAGATGTAGTCTAAAATAGTTTCTTTATATTTTGCACATCTGCCACTAGGCCTAATCTTTTAATTATTGAAGTTAAATTTTCTACGCGGAACCAAACACTCCGAGCCATCGATTCTAGACTCATAATGTCCCGTTAGAGGGGACATCCGAGTACAAAGGGTTAATGAATTCTAATACCTTTTCCTGAGAACGTAAAGCGTCCCAACAGACCTCTTTTTATAGAAGAGGTACCGTACGATTTCTTAATATGAAAATCTCGAGAACACTCCCTTCTGCGGAGTTTTCCTAAAGGATCGCTGAAAACGCAGAAGCAGAAGCTCCTGAGACAGGTTGAGATACAGGTCTCCCTTGGTCAAATAAAGTACATCGAAGCCAGTAACTTGTGTCAAATTATTAAAAGATCACGCGAACCATAAGTAACCTGAAGTCACACTGTCGGCCCGACTACGCTTGCAAATCTACGTTATCGACGTTATCGCATGCTTGTGGTGTCACCTAGCGGCTCCGTTCATTAGACGACGCGCGACGGTGAGTCATTACTAACATGGCGGCACCCTTACCTGTCAAAAACGCTTGAAAACGACCAACTTTGAACACGTTTAACTTTTGAACCCGTGAATTCCTCATGTTAAAACTTAGATTTTTGGCATTTTCTCGTCAAAATCTACAGGATCATTAAAAAAAAGTCCAAAATTTGTGATCCCCTAAGTTATAGTTTAATCACCTAACATAGTCCACGGACGAATATACAGAGTGGACTATTTAAATTGGAACACCTAAATTGTATCTCTACTGTTAATGATTTTTGGAGAAGGTCCTTAGTGTAAGGTTGTATTATTGTAAAGGGCGCATGCAGCGCAGCGGTGAGGCTATTTTTGTGGAGATTTTAAGGTGATTGGTACATTTCTAAATGGGATGTCGATCCTGTATGTTCGCACGTTCTCAATCATTGCATCTCAAGATATTTGCATCATCGTTTCTTAATATTATAGTACAGTCGGGGATTAAAAGATAGGACACTCTACGTTTCGTTGTTTCCATATAATAACGGAAAAAATGTACAATTTAGTAAATCAATTATATTTGTTGAGTATTAAAGACAGCTTTTCCGCGTCCGCCACGCTCCAAACGGCCGCTAGGAGAAGCTTCCTAGCGATCTTTACGCTACAAACGGCCGCTAGGAGAAGCTCGAATTACAGTGTGCGTGCCGTGTGCGTGTACCATGGTGTGCCGCACACAACGCTAGATTTGCAAAAACGTACAAGGTTGCAAGAGTTCGGGAGGCGGCGAATCATTGCTCGATAATGCAAAGACGGTGCTTTTCAATGGTGAAAAGCGTTAGATAAAAGATAAATCTAGAGCGCTCGCCCCCTGGCAGGTCCTACTTTTGCGTTTTCTAGGTGTAATTTGCAATATTCGGCAGAATGTAGACATAAGGACACAGTTTCTCAAATAATCGGGTTCTTATGGAGAACATAGGGGGCGAGCGCTCTAGCGGGAACATATACAATGTTAATGCAAGACCTATTATGTTGTATAATTACGTATTAAACAAAGGATTTTCCGCCTCCGTAAAACCATCCCACAGCTATTATTTTGCTAAAATATAGTTCCGGCATTTTTCGCTACGAGCGCTGTATTTTGTTTCCGATCATTGTCGTCGTTAGCAGTCACTGTATCGGTAAAACAGAGGAAGAGACAATATATGTCACCAATAAGTTAGGGTTCATAAGAAAGCATGACGTCATAATATAACTGCCGATGACGCAGTCGCTATGCTTGAATGAGAGTGTGCGGCAAACTTGTGTGGTGAGAGTGTGCACCGTTACGTCGGCGTGTACATGTACCTACGAGAATCGCAACGGTCCGGAATGCCACGAATCATTCCTCGATAATGCAAAGATGGGGCTTTTCAGTGGTCAAAAGCGCTAGATAAAAGATAAATCTAGTGCGCTTACCCCCACAAAAGTCCTACTTTTGCGTTTTCGAGGAATATTTTGCATTATTCGGTCACATGATGCTCGTCAGAGAGTCGATCTAAGCACGCGTGGCCGACAACGTAAACAACGGCGATACCGTAGCTTCGTTCCAACAGCCGTGCCACGGCACACTTACACACCGCTAGGTCTGCGTGTACGTCTGCCTACGAGAATCGCACGGGTCTTGGAATCCGCATGTCACTTCGCGATAATGCAAAATGGCAGAGATGGGCAAAATATTTATCTAAAAAATGTCGAATAACTAATAAAAGATAAAAAAAATTTGTATTCGTTATTCGAAGGTTCGAATATAGAAAGTATCTTTATTCGACGAGTATCGAATAATTTTATTCGACGAGAATTTATCCGACGAATAAAGATAATTTTTTTATTCAAAGCGGATTTATTCGAACTTTGAATAATTTTTTCATGTTTTATCTGTATCTATTGTTCGAAGGTTTCGAATAAATCTTCGAATGACTTTTACCGGCTCGTATAAACGACGGCGACGCCCAAGGAGCGCCGAACTTCAAAGACCCAGCGACTGATAAACGGCATACAGTAAATTATCGTTGTACGCTAGTGCCAATCTCACGTTTCCAAGTCAGTGGAACACCTCACACCATATAACATAACATGGTAGCAGAGCGTGGTTACCCGGTATTTTTCTATATTTCTACGTCACCTTCGGGCAGCGTAGGAATATACAGTGAAAAAAGTTAAGTGCTCTTTGTTAAATAAATAAAAGTGCAGTGCAAAAAATATAAGTGAAATATAATGCCAAAAATTAAATAAGTGTAAATAGTCGATGCACGTGGATTAAAGTGAGAAGAGCACGTGGCAAGCGAAAATATACAGCACGTGGTCTGCTTATGGGCGACAACGAGACAGTGAAAAGCGAGCATAGTACAGTTTCCGAACACGAAGGAACGTTCGAGAACAATCAAGAAGACGAAATGGAAAAAAAGGACATTATGATACCGGTGTTTGATGGAGAGGAAATACTACAGTATGTGGAAAAAAAGGATAACAATGTTTTTGAAGTTCAAAGAATGCCACACAGTGATTACTAGAGAAAAAGCTGCAACAGACAAAACTGTCTGGGATAAACAAGATTTAAAGGCTATAAATCTCATATATAGCACATTTCAAATAAGCAATTAGAATACGTAGGCGACGAGGAAACGACCTACAAAATTATGAAAAAGTTGGACAGTATGTATTTGAAAGAATCAACGGCGTTACAAATTGTATGCAGGAATAGACTGGAAAAAATGGGATTGATAAATTACAGTGATACGGAGTCATTTTTCAGTGATTTTGAAAAATTAATAAACGAATTGAAAGGCGCGGGTGCTACAATAAGTGAAAAGGAGAAATTGAATTACATGCTCAATATGCTGTTTCAAGTGCGGAAAGCCTGGACATTTCGCAAGAGACTGCCAAGATGGCCGCCAAGCAGCAGACAAAGGCAGCACATGGCGAGGCCCACCACGTGGCCGTGGTCGAGGCCGCGGCAGAGGCTATTACGGCAGAGGGCGCAGTAACTTCCGGGGACAACGTGAATCAAGCACCAGCGAGCATGGCAGCTCAGGGACGAGCGCATGGATAGCGACAGCGCGCGTGGCATACAGCAGCGCAGCGAACAGGTTATGTAACGATAAAGTACAGTGGTTTCTTGATACTGGTTGTACGGACCACATAATTAATTGTTAGAAAAATCGAAGTAAACAAACGGTCGAGGCGGGCCGTGTGTCTTTTGTCAGCGCGTTGCCCCTCGCAACTGCAGCACAGGCATACTGTCGAAGGCGTCCTCACGGCTGAGGATTTTTGGGACAACAGGACATTCTTATTCTAACTGTCGTCGTATACGGCTGTCTTGAATAAAGATTCTTAGTATTTTGCAATACGCCCACATTTATTTAATTCAACTATATCGCGTTATCTATCCTCTCGGTATTTCTTACACATCAGAAGTGAGATAAACCGTGTGTGAAGTGCTCATTTTTGGAGTACTCTTACGTGCATTTTGTGTACAAACTGTTAAGTGCTCCAGGCTATAAAGTGTGCAATTAGTGTAAGGGTTAGTGAGTAACTAGTATTAAGTATAGACGTTTTAAACTTTGAACTCTAAACTTTTATGAACTTTGTTGTACGTGTGGCGGCCCGTGCAAAGAGCACGCCGACGAACCGCCAATATACATTGTAAACGCGGCGGCGACTGTTCTCGGAAAGCCGCAAAGAAACACGTGAAGATCGGCTCCGGGGGCGGTCGCCATCTGTTAAACAATTGACTGACGCGAGGGAGAGGTGGTCAGTCAAAGGTATGTGATTGACACTCGCTCGCGAACGTCGATACAGGGCAGTCGACGGTCGTCCGACTAATAAAGACGTATACCAGCGAACATGGCCTCGATCATTACACCCGACACCCACAGTACGTGACAAGACAATTCGAATATGGAGCGTGCATCGTGTAGCCGTGACGGTGACGACAGGACATCCGATGCCTTGGAGTCGCGACTTAATAAACTGGAAAGTATAATGGAGGAGTTTTTAAAAAGCTCTCGTTCGCGTACACGGTCGCGTGTGTCCCGACGGCTGGATTCGAGCACGCGTTCGCGTAGCCCCGAAGTACGGTCTTCACGGATACGGTCGCGAAGCCCGCGAAGACAACGCTCTGAATTGCGTAATGTTGGGCTTGATCGTGCGGAACAAGACAGCCTGAACGCGCGTAGCTCCGCGTCGCGCGTGAAGTCTCCACATTATATGCGTCCCGGGGATAAACAATTGATCCCGATATACGATCCATCGAAAGAGGATCTTTCGATTAAGAATTGGGTTCGCCACGTGAATGAGTTAGCGTCGCGTTTTGGTTGGGACGATCTCAGCGTGATGCGGTTAATCGCGACACGTTTACGGGGACACGCACGCCAGTGGTACGATACGCGTGTGCGAGTCGCGACTACCTGTTCGGAAACGAAAGTGTTCCTTGTTGCGCAATTTCGGCGGACAATGCCATTTTCGAAATTGCTCCGGAAAGCAGATTTATATGAAGCAAGACCAGGACAGTCCTTGGAAGATTCCAAAAATTGAACCTCATAAGGCGCCTGGACATCAATTTGCCGGACGGCAAGATTGTGGACATGGTGATTTTCGGCGTACCGGATGAAACGATCGCCAGGACATTGAGATCAGCGAAACACACCGACCCCAACGATTTATATGCGTCGATGTGTGCGATGGGGAATATGCCTGGTAAGGACGAAAAGAACACGAAGCAGGAAAGCGAGGTAGCGGTTCGCCCAGCAGCACCAAAGTCCGGTGTAAATGAAAAGGCACGAACTATGGCATGCTACAATTGCGGCAAAACAAGTCACAAGTACATAAATGTTATTGGCCTGAAATAATATGTGCGGCGACTTATTTAAAAAATCGTACATTAGCGAATACAATAGAAAGAAAAACTCCTTATGAAATATTTTTCAAAAAAAGGCCAAATGTTAAACATTTACGTTTATACGATAGTAAAGTTTTTGTAAGAATACCAGAACAAAAAAGGAGTTCAAAATGGGATAAAAAGGCTGATATGGGTATCTGATTGGGCTATAGCGACGTAGGTTATAGAGTACTTGTAAACAATAAAATAATAGTAACAAGACATGTAGATATTGTAGAGAAAGGTGTAAAATGTATTAGTCTTGATGAAGTTGATAACAATAACGAAAGTGACGGTAGTATAAGTGGTGATTTAACTCATGATAATGTTTCTGAAAAAAAAAAGTTCCATGTAGATCTACGTGTGAGAAAAAAAGCCCAATAAGATATCCAGAAAATGAAAGTCATAATATTTATGTAAGGTATTGTAGAGTAGATACGCCTTGTACATTTGAGGAGGCGATAAATAATAATGATAGTAAAAATTGGAAAATTGCAATGGATAAAGGAGATAGATTGCATAAATAAAAATGAAACTTGGAAATTAGTTAATAAAATATAAAGAAAAAAAGGACTCGATGTAAAATGGATGTATACAAGAAAAACAGATGATAGGTATAAAGCTAGGATGGTTGTAAAAGATTTTCAACAAACAGATGTAATTGATAACATATACGCTCCAGTTGCAAGAAATCAAACGTTAAAAATTTTATTTTCATACTGCTGTCAAAATGGTTTAAAAATAGAACAAATGGATGTAGAAACTGCTTTTCTAAACGGTAAAATTAACTCGGAGGTATATGTCAATCAACCAAAAGGATATGAAGATGGAACAAATAGAGTGTATAAATCCAAAGCGTTGTATGGACTGAGAGAAAGTCCTAGGGACTGGTATGAGTGCTTTGATGAATATGTCATAAAATTGGGTTTTGGAAGAAGTAATGTTGAATTATGTTTGTATGTTTTTGGTAAAGGTGAAAATATTATTTATCTATTGATATATGTTGACGATTTATTAATATGTGGAAAAGATAAAAAGAAAATAAATAGAATAAAGAAATTATTATCTGATAGATTTAAGATGAAAGATCTAGGCGAAATAAGTGAACATTTAGGAATTAAAATAGATTATGATTATCGTAAACATGAAATGAAACTAAGTCAAACAAAATATATTGAGTCTTTAGCAAACGAATATCAAATACAAAATGGTAAATTATATAGCACTCCTATGGAAACGAATTTAAAAATTGAAAAGGCTGATGAATGCGCATCTAACACAAAATATAAAAACTTAATTGGTGCAGTATTATATATAAGCTCTAGTACAAGACCTGATGTAAGTCACAGTGTAAATTACTTGAGTAGGTATCAAAACCGTTACAACGAAACACATTTTAAGTATGCTCTGCGTATATTGAAGTACTTGTACTTAACAAAAAATTTAAGTTTACGGTATCAAAGAAATGAAAATGCTGAAATTATAAATTGCTATGTAGATGCCGATTGGGCAGGCGATCCTATGGATCGAAAATCTACATCGGGATATGTAATTAGTCTATATGGAAATGTAATTGACTGGAAATCGCGAAAACAAAAATGTGTAACTAAGGCTTCAACTTATGCAGAGTACGTAGCACTTTCGGAAGTAGTACGTAAATTAAAGTACATAAGAGAATTATTAAAAATATTTGAGATAAATTTAATTGAACCAATAAAGATATATGAAGATAATTCAGGAGCGATAAATATAGCTAATTTTGGAAATTTTACAAAGAATTCAAAACATATAGAAATCGACTATCATTACTCCCTGGAACTGACATAAAGATATCATTTCCAAGATCAATTTGGCCAAACTGTAGGGCACGCGTCTTAATATTTTCCGAGAAAATTGCATTGGAAAGTCGGTTTTTTCGCTTTACTCGTTCATATCGAGTTCGCATTAATCTATAAACATGAAACCGAGAGTGAAGCGGCGAGAACCTCGTAATCAGTAGGTTGCTTATTCCAGTCTCGCTTTTGATATCTTTTTTTTTCTCTATAATTGATGCTTACCTCAATTTTAAGCCGAAAATAAAAGTTATTATTTTTTAAATAGAAAATGCATGTTAATAGTAATAAATTTAGCAGAATTTAGATTCAGCAGAAACGCGAAATAAATTGTATACAGGATTGTATAAAAATACACTCCATTATCTATCATCAGTTGTCTTCTGCGCTATTTTTAAATATGTTACAGTATGCGTGGTTTTCGTCTAGACTGTGTTATACTAGAGAAATATTTATGAATGAAACGAAGTATGTATAGCGGCCATCGGCACGTACAATCACCAACATTTGGCGTGCAAATGGTCGAGCGAGTTTATGGAACCCGTTGCCCCACAGCTGTTTTTGAGAAGGCCGTTACTCGTCTTACCAGTTTTTGTTATGGCACGTATTGGACATTAGATTTTTAACTTCGGCCTCAACAGCTCGTGCAGGTACCATAAACCTCGGGTTTTACGAAGGGAACCGGAAGCTAGGTAGATAGGCGCCAGCCGGCCACGTCATGCACCGCGGGCCCGTAGGAAATCCCGCTGCATCACCAAATTTACGACACCGCCCCCGCGTTTAGGAAAAGCGCGTCAAGGGCGCAGGAGTCCCCGAAGAAGTGCCTGATTTGCTAAAAAGGCTAATTCAGTCCCGGCCAAACAGAACGATTCGGGGAATAGATAAAAAGCTCTGTAAACTTGACGACCGAGAGAGACAGTCGAGACCGAGCGAAGCTCCCGTGATGCGTTGTTAATAAAGTCTCTCCAGAAGTATAGTACGCTGGGAATCCACAACTTGTGTCCAATCATTTCGTACGAACACAGCGAACCTTTAGACACTTCATATGTTTCCCAGCAAACATCCTTAAAAAGGCGTGTCAATTGCCGGAAAAATTATTGTTTTCTCTGTTTTATGACGCATTTCACTCTGGCTTGTGTCATGCCAGTGTTACGTACGGAGACTTTGCTTACGTGACTCTTTTACTCCCTTCTTGAAACCACATGTTTCCCGTAAGAGACCCGGCAAACGCCGAAATACATAACTCTTTCCTTAGGGGAAAGTGCATGCAAAATTGCTGGGAAAAGGAGGGATGTCTTCCTGATTCTTCCGTACCCCACTGCCATTTCTAACCAAAATTCGATTATATAAAGGGTCCAAGTTTGCCCATGAGCGGGTTAGTTCGAAACTGAAAACGGAGCGACACACATCGTAAGATCGGGTTCATAGTCCCTTTCAATCAATTCTAAAACGCTACAATCAAGACAAGTTAACTAGCTCCGCATTTCTCAGTGCGTCAAAACCGAGAGTTTAGGAACATTAGTATCCGCGACAATACATTACACTTCAACAACTGTAGATACCTACTGTGTTTCTTATAAAGAATACATTGTGTTCAAACTCCAGTAACTAGTATTCTTCCCACTTCGATACACCCTTACCGCTCGAGGTGTATCAGTATTCTTTAGATGTTACAAGAGCCGATTTCCGAATACCTTCCGCTAACCCATCCTGTGACACCCGGTGATGAAACAGATATCGGCTAGTTCATGAAAATCTATCCTGTGACACCCGGTGATGAAACAGACATCGGCAAGTCCACGATAACCTATCCTGTGTAAGCGAACAAAGCTCGGCCTACGTATAAACTGCCCAGCCCTCGGCTCGTAACACCAGCATGTAAATAATAAAGAGAATGTGAACTAATAAAAAAAATATAACATTCCATATTATTTTTATGTTCGATTTTTTTCAATGTTCACAAATCAAAAACATGCATTTTCTAATAAAGAAATTTTCTACAAATAAATGTTATAAAATAAATATAACTGGCTTAAACTTGAGGTAGTATCAACGGGTTGGCCGCCTGTTTCCAAGATGTCTACAGGGGCAGGATGTAGGGTCCGGGGCGTAGCGGAACACGCCCCCGGTCACCTCTTACCGCGAGCAGTGACTTCCTCCCTCGGTCGGTCCGGGGACCTACGAGTTCCCATCTCCCGATCGAGGTACGGGGCCGCGGGGTGTCGCGAGCTGGGGCACGCGGCGTCCAGTCGAGCAGTCTTTGGGGAAGGGGGACTCCGGGTGGGTGACCCACACGATGTCCTACTAGATTAGGTATTAGGGGGAAGCGTTACTTCCCCCGGGATGTCATTGTTGGGGAGGGGCGCAGCGAGTTGTTTTCGATACGAATTCCTCGCCGTCTCCTGTTAGCTCTGGGAGGTCACCATGGTGGAGTTAGTGGGTATACCCCTTTGAGGCGGAGTCCCGTATATCCTCGTCTCTCCCCTCAGGGAGGGTTGGAAATCTGTAATGCGATTAACGAAACTCGAACCAGCAACCTACTACACTCGGCTTCATGTTTATTGGTTAACGCGAATTCGATATGACTGAGTAAAGCGAAAAAACTGACTTTCAAATGCAACTTTCTCGGAAAATCTTGAGTGTTTCGGCTTGAACGATTGTTCGAGAGCCTGAGGCCGGGACCACTCAGAATTGAGTGCTGAGGAACGTGGTGGAGAATGCAGGTGATATGCAAGAAACGCGAAAGTTGTTTAAAGTCACTTTACTTGGTCTTAACACGACGAGGCCACACCGTTGGCACAAACAACGAAATATAAGTGGGATCGCGATACAAACGATATCGAGATAGGAAGCGACGATGCCGCGAGAAAATGAATAATTGAAAACTAAGTGACGAAGTCACGAACGAAATGTGAAAGCAAGCGAGCACTGCGAAGTCAGAACGGATTCTATTCGTTCGTTCGCGCACGATAACGCACGAAACTTCGGGAGAACGGTTGGTCTTATTGTCCTAATAGGTGAATTCGGTTCACCTTTGCTCGCGGAGGTGAGATTCAAACGGAGGTGTTTGTCGCCGGTGACACGGCTGTTTACGCAAGCGAGACAACAGCCGCTCGATCGTGCGTTCGTAACGCGAAAACAATTTTGAACCGATCACCAACGGTCGGAACACCTTCGTTTGACTGTTCCCTTTTTTATGCCGATACTGAACATTGAGAAGCGCGTCCTTCTGCTTGGCCAAATTCAACTTGGATACGACATCTTCAAATAATGTCAGTTAATATTACTTATTACATATCGTAAGAAGTCTACAGTACATAGTAGTTAACACGTGTAAAAAAATGTACGACGAGTTTTAAATTCTTGACACTAGTACGACTTGTTTAACATTATTGAAAATATCTGACGAAACCTTGCAAAAGCGATATATGCCAAGAACCGACAATTTTCAACAATTGACGAATTAAAACAATCCAATGTCACCAGTTAAGGCAGAAAACAATGAAAAAGATATACCAATCTCAACCGAAAGGTATGGAAAAATTCTTGATAAAAAATTAAGGAGGCTCTGCAAATCATTCAATATTGAATATTGAACAGTACTGGTAAATTTTTCCTATACATATAATTTTTTAAACATATATCCCATTGTGGTTGTGTTACCACAAAAACTCAGTTAGTTTAATAGGAACTTTATTTTATTAGCGAGTCCAAAATACAACGGACAGTCGCAACCTTGTGATCGGAGACAGAAGGGCAAGAGACAGACCGACAGACAAAATACAGACAGATAGGCAAGAAGAGCAAGAGAGGGTTTTGTGGATTTCCTCCCCTTAAATACCGATCTTCGGAACAACGTTACCTTTCCGAAGATAAGAATGCGGAGCTATGCTTTGCGGGGGTAGGAAATCCCGCGTCTATTGTTTATGGTCACCGGCAAAGATGGTCGCCAAATGTTGGAAAAAGGTCTTGTCGGGACCGCGCGTGACGCCCCAGCGGTACCCGGCTGGCAACGTTTATGATGGGGTAGTTAAATTTTCTACACCCGTAAAGTCATTTCGCAAATAAAATAATTTTGCCATCCTCCAAACGTCAGGGTAGGTTTTATTACCTTAGACCCTAACATCTGCAGGCGGTCAACTCTAACATCTTGCGATGCGAATTGCGTACCGCTACACCCATCATTTTTTTCCAGTCCTGAAAATCTATTTGTCCCGAAAATTTACATTTTTCTAGATACATAAATTCATGCGGAGCAACATTTTAGTTTTACCAAATAAGCCATACTGTGATGAAACCGCGAATCTCGCGTTACGTCGCGAGCGCCGAAGATTCGCGAACGTTTCGCGAGGTCCGCGCTTCGGCTATAAATACCGGGGCGAAACGCACCGAAGTCGGAGTTGGCTTGGAGCTGCTCCTGGAGGCACTTCTCCGAGCTCCAGACCACTCGCAGCCGCGTGCAAACGCACATCCTACGAGCCCGTCCGTGCATGTGTGTGAACACGTTGGTGTTGGGGATCGTGTACTGCGGGTCCGTCCGTGTACTAGAGAAACTAAATACCGCAAGTGAGCCTCGAGTGAGCAGTCGGGCGAGAACCGTGCTTTCCGGGCACTTCTACGCTCCGCGCTCCGACCCTCTCCCCTCTCCTGCCCGATCTCCGATTCCCGTATTCCTCCAGCCGGGACACCCCGTCTTGTTCCGAAGACTCGGGGGACCAGCCGTCTTGAATAAAGTTTACATTATTTTTCACAAACCGTTTCCGTTCATTTCGACCGCTGTCCTCTCCGCCGACCCTGGCGACTGAGCGAATCCAGGAGAAGGCAGTATTAACCAACCTTCCTTCGCGAATAAACGCTCGCGTAGAAACGCGTAGAAACGCTCAAACAAAAACAGTGTAAAACGATGTATGAACAATACAAAAAACTTCACATTTGTGTTCTTCATTAAATAAAAAATCAATAGGGTGTCCTATCTTTTTGTTGCTTACTGTACTGTCATTGGGGTCCAAATCACCGGTATGCTTAAATTTATTTATGGTAGAAAATGCGTGAACCGGTGAGAAATACGAGTTTGAAATCTATCTATCTCCGTATATACGACGATAATTACTTCTCTCAAACATTGTTAGTTTTCGCCGTAAACGAAAGCCATATTAATATGTATCCTATACGTTGTACCTTATTACAATCACTTTGAAGATTCGACCATTTTGTTTCTTTATATTCCACAAGAATATGCAAAGAAAATATTATTCTATTAATCTAACAAACCATCAATATTCTTGAAATGTCTGAAAAACTGACCTTTAAAACAAAAATAACTTTATTGTTGCAAGTGTCCGTTACAAATGGTATAATTTTGCCTTAAGAACTTTAAATGCTTCACTTTACATACAGTGAATTCCCGATATAAGTCACTTACGCGGTTCTGGCGAGTGACATTTAGACGAAATCTGAGGTTCGCGCCGAACTTTGCATTTGAAATATACAGTGCACACTGGAAATGTAAATGTCACTAATCGTCTATATGTCATAAACCTGTGACATTCTGACGGATCGTGACAAGAAGGCTGAGAAAGTGTCTTTCTCTGATACAATGTTGCACGTAGAAATGGTTAGCGAAGCTCGAGAGCCGTCGCGTTACCGCCGAGGAGTGTAACATGACACGTTCCGGTATATCGGTGTGAGATCAGAAGACCACTACAAATCCAATTACAAAACTTCTTTATTTTTCATTATTTTTTTATGAGACTTTCATCAACATATTCGTGGCATTTTTCTGATTAAAATGAAACCAAATATGATATAATTCCGATGATATTTACTTGTGTAGGAGACGAAAAATCGCGTATAAAGCTAGCCTGGCATCGACCGTTAGAAGGAGGGCAAAAACGCGTATGTACGACAACAGCTAGGACGCGCGGAGAAGCCGCTCACCGATGTCAACGGCACACGAAATAAACATTGCCGAAAGGTGAGCGGCCGCGGGGCGAGTGCGAGAGAGAGAAAATGCGCGTGCGAGAAATACAACGACGTAAAGAGCGATGGCCGCCAAAATCAGTGTGGCTATGTATGTATGCGAGAATGATATATAAGCGAGCGAGTGACAAAGGACAGAGAGCATTGTAATCCGAGATAGCGAATGATTGTGAGATAGCGAGTAATTGTGAGAAAGCGAGTAATTGTAAGCCAGAGCGACACCTCGAACCATATCCCTACACTTGTGTAATCAGCGATGGAAGTTACTTTCCATTACCGGAAAGTAACTTTCTAATAAGAGATTTGACACTTTCACGGCCCGGCATCATACAGTTATGTCTATTGAGGCTTTCTGATGAAGCTAGCTGCAATGCTTGCGAAACATTGGGAAATTTTTTCCTTTAAGACACGGCTTACACCGAAAGCCTCAACAGATATAACTTTCTAATAGTAATACTTTCTATTAACCGAAAAATAGTGTAAATATGATCCGAATGATATCGTATTTGGTATCATTTTAATCAGAAAAATGCCACAAATACACTGGTGAAAGTCTCATAAAAAATAAGTAATAATAAAAAAGTTCAATTTTTAATTTAAAGGCTTTAGCTCACGCCAGACTTTCATCTCTCCCGAACGCTTCGACTCTCCGTGTCTCTTTCTTTCCCATACGCTGTTCTTCTTTTCGTTCGAAACTTTAATCGTTCATTACACAAGTAAATATAGTCGGAATTATATCAAATTTCGTATCATTTTCATGAGAAAAAAGCCACGAATATGTTGGTGAAAGTCCCATAAAAAAATAATGAAAAATAAAGAAGTTTTGTTATTGGATTAGTAGCGGTCTTCTGGTCTCACACCGATATACCAGACTGTGTTATGTAACACTCCTCGGCGGCGACGGCTCACGGGGTATATCCCGCGGTGGTGTGGGTAGTTCCAGTGACTTTTAAATGCGAGGCTTGCAGTGACTTATAACGGGAATTTACTGTATAGCTCATGTGTGTTTAATGTAGCTGTGTCTAAAGTGAGCACGCACAATGATATAGGCACATGTATAATAAAATAATTAAACGCCGACAAAAAATTGTAGTTCTACTTTTGAGAGGTCATAAAAATGTTTAAACTTCGTAGTTTGAATTTGTACAATTTTAAATGGAAAAAAGTAACTTCAGTTTCTCATTCCGTTTTATAATACAAAAGGGTCTTCGAAGAAAATAAGTTCGAGAATTTGACAGTAGAGAATAAGCCCTTCAAAATGGACAGGCGTTAAGTGATCAACAATTTTTCCGTCATAACTTAATGATCCTTCAATATTATGGAATAGCTTATGATTTTAAATTTATATAATAAATTGTACATTTTACTTCTATAATTGTTTCTATAATGGCTTTACGACACGGTGCACAACACACCATGCGAATTTCAATGGTTTTTGAAAAAAAAAAATAATAAATTCATAAATTCATAAATTATGAACTAAAGTGCAAGCCTATTTCTATTCATATGATACAACTTTTATGTTATATAAATAGGTACGTAAACATTTTAAGATGAACATTTAGCTTTAAATATCATATGCTCTTCACCCTGCGATCCGATTAGATCCCTTGCATTTTCCCCTACTAAATAAGTAATTTCTGACTGTTTCAACATTCATATTGATATTGACGGAGGTTGTGCTATTACTATTGTGTTCGTAATGAAACAGTCTACCTATTGGATCGCTCATATAAAGTATAGCCTTTTATCATAGCTCATTCTACGCGACATAAATGCTCTAGTAGATAGTACATAAACAAATATATCATTTCATTTATAAAAGCGAATTTTAACATCATACAGGGTGTCCTAGACCACTCGTCCACCCCTATTAAAATGGTGGAGAGTGATTTTTATAGAAAACTAAAAAAATTTTAGTAACTAATTCGAGTAGGTTCTATCGAATGGTAATAGTTGCAATTTCCAGTACTAACCGGAAATAGGATTTTCAAACCGGAAGTCGTTTTTTTTATGGGACCTGGTTTTTTATTGCATATTCCAATTGTACGCAAAAAATGTAAAAGTTTTGTCGTAGACGTTTTTCTCGAAAATGCCTCCATTGGACAGAAAATTAATTCCAATGTATAATAATTTTGACTATATCTTCTCTTAACTAAATTAATAAAGAACTTAATAGAAATACAGTATGGAAATAAATAAAAGAGTAACAAGGGCACCCTTACAGAATGACGCACTATCAAACATTGAATCATACTGATTTTCTTCAGAGACTTACATTTTCCAACTGGATAAGACAACAACCACGTGATTTTCGTCGCAAAATTTTATTCACTGATGAATGTACATTTAAAAGTGATGAAGATGGTAATTCTTGGAACTCATTGGGTTACAGACATAGATCATCAACATGTTTAGAAGGTCAATGTTTGGTGCGGCATTATTGCAAATCAGATCGTAGATCTTCTTTTTCTTGAGGGGAATCTTAACAATGCTAAATACTGTGCTTTATCAGAAGCAGATCTTCCAGATTTACTAGAAAATATTCTACTGCAATTGCGAGTGGACATGTGATTCCAGCAAGACGCATGTCCAGCATATATATCGAGAGCTGCTCGTACAAAATTGAATGCAATGTTTCCCAATAAGTGGATAGGCAAATATGGTTCAGTTACATATCCACCTCGGTCACCTGACCGTACTTGATTAGTATTTGTGGGCAAGAATGAAAGACCTAGTGTATCGGGAACGCCTAACGACAAAAGAGAATACGATAGAAAGAATAAAAGAAGCAATTCAATTGTTAAATGCTCATGAAATTCTTTGTGCTGTCGATTCCTTCCAAAACAGGATAAACCTCTGTATTACGCAGAATGGTGGCCCATTTGAACACCAACGTTAAACACTTTTCCATTTAAACTCGTTTTTTCAAGTTACGTGAACCAATATTAGATACCTAATTATTTCACTGTTTATTTCCAAAATTAATCCTTGTTACTCTTTTGTTTATTTCTATAGTTTATTTCTATTAAGTTCTTTATTAATTTAGTTAAGAGAAGATATTGTCCTTTACTATTTGTTCTGTAACGTGTGCAAATTCATTATTAAAAATTAAATCCTTAATTTGAAAAATGTGAATTCATTAGGCATGTGCGGGCCGCCCGATATTCGGGTTTGGGTCGGGTCGCAGAAAGTCGGGCGGGCTCGATTCGGGCGCGCGATACTTCATGACACATCGGACTACCCGAGAGTTTCGGGCTGCCTGCTCGACTTCGTCGGGCGGGTTCGGGATGAATCGGACAAGTTCGAGCGAGCAAGTTATCACAATACCTGAGATTCAACTCTGCGTTCTTATGAAATACATAATGATAATAATTCGTAATTTTTAATATACTTGGTGTGACGTCACGCGACGTTTGCGTAGTTTTAAGATATCGTATTGTTTTGTATTATATACTCATAGCCGCTAAGTACACAATCATTGTAACACGAACACGATAGAATAAGAACAATCCAATAAGTTAAGTTACCAATCCACCCTACCATCACACGTACCTTCCGCTAAACACCTCACCCTA
>CM052114.1:5308462-5356361 GCA_028454245.1 Halictus quadricinctus | reverse complement strand
TCATCGAAATATAAGCATTTAGTATAAACGTGTATAGTATTTTAAACAATACCACTGGGTTATGTGTCGTTTATTGTTTTATTAGTAGCTAAAGAAGGTGGCGCAGGTAGCAGCGTGACGTGGTGCTAATTACCGCGGCGGAGTAAGGGTACCGACTTTTATAGCCAATTCGCCTGTGAATTTCTGCAGTCGTTGGGCCTTCGGTGAAAATACACCTGCAGCCTTTTTAAACTGTGAATCCTCGAAGCTGGAGTTTTCCTCGTCGTTTATGGTAACTCTGAAAAGAGCTGGTGGCAAATGCCGCACATCAGTTTTACCTCGGTTATATACATTTCAGAAGGACACGAATATTTTCAAACATTTCTATTGGTTGTTAGGGTGAGAGAGGGGGAAACGTAAATCAGTCTTAAGAATGTATAAATACGGGAACTTTGCTACATGTGCTATTAGTCTTTCTGCATTACGGTTTGTAAAGCAACGTGCACATTAAGAAGTTAAAGCTACTTCTTTCGGATTTTTAAAACAGTGCCACATGAAACAAACAATTTCTGGCGATAATCAAGGTAAACATCCAATAATTATATTAATTTTACTTTTGCTGATTGTTTGTTTTTATTGTTAGATTCGTTTTTACAAACATGAAGGTCAATCCGACGAACGTTATAAACATTTTGATGGAAACATATAACAGTAATAATAACGAGGGAACACGGGGACCCCACGAATGGGAAGGAAATTGAACTGTCACACATTATTGTAGACCTGATTGATAGGTACAGAGAAGCAAGGTACATGAATTTTGAAACGCAACAACAATTAATATTCGATGACCTAACAGACGAACCGACTTCATTTAATGTTCCCGAAGACGAAGAAGATTTGGAATCAGCGTCAACATCGAAACCGTCGTTTTCAAGTTCTCCGGATGAGAGTCCAGAAGAAATAGAATATGTAGGCATTGATTTAGAATATAAGAAGAAAGCTGTAGATTTTTGGAAGAGTGGAAGAAAAAGACCACTAAACTTCCAAACTGTAAAAAGCAAATACAAGATATTGAAGAGACAATCAGATTTATACAGATGGAAAGAACAAATTAATAAAGGCGGATGTCATTACGATAAACTTAAAGCAATTGCACACGCTACACTTCAAAAATTTATTGTAGCAAGAAATAATAAAATGTTGGTACACGACATAGATTTGAGACGGTGGGCAATGAACGAAAATTTATCAATAAATTTATGTTAATTGATGTAATTCCAAAGAATTACTTAGGTCATATCGTTGTAGCGGGTAACGTGCCGAACGAGGAGCTATGCATCGAGGGCGGCTTACGAGAGGCGGGCCCCGTAATACCTAGATGCATCGTTGCCACCGACGAGGAAGGGCAGACTGTTCTACCTGTCCTGAATATGACCGGTCAACAAGTAACGATCCAGCCAGGCAACGCCATTATCCGTGGAGAAGTATGTGAGGAGCGGGCTTTTGAAGATCAACGATGAGCCGATTGCCAGGAGTCAAATCGACACGGACTTGGATGGAGAAGAACCGGACGAATTGCTACGTGTCCCCAATGAAAACAGAGACCTCGTTTCTGGGACGTTGATACTTAGCCGACCGATCGGGGAGATCTCCCCACTTTAATGTAAGTCGGTGCACGACCAATCGGGGAGATCTCCCCACTTTAAAGTAAATCGGTGTACGACCAATCGGGGAGATCTCCCCTCCTGAAGTTGTCTCCCTCTAATCTGAAGTTGTTCGCAATTTGTTGCAAACTGTTTCTATAAAGCACAATATATAATTGGTAAAAAAGTACAGTGGAAAAAAATACCGTTAAAAATGTCTAGAAGAAAAAATGAAAATTTAAATGATGAGTTTTTTATGGATGCACTATCAGATTGTTCTGAAGACAACGATATGCAGATACGTGATGATGAATTTAACGACAATGAAAGTATCATTGCTCCCACACGTCAAAGTAATCTTCGAATACTTGATAGCGAATCGGAAGATGATGATAGTTCCCTTTATGACACGGATGAAGATATTACCGTCAATACTGACAATGATTGGTCCGAGAATGATATGAGACTTCAGCTGGAAGCATATGATCGAACTTCCGGCGTGAATACGATACCTCGAAATCAAGAAAATGTATGGGAAATAGTACAGTTGTTTCTTGGTAATGATTTATTTGAATTATTTGTAACAGAAACAAATAGATATCACTCTGAAGTTGTAAACAAACATACAGAATGTAGTGCAGGGCAATGGGTTGATACCACATTGGAAGAAATGAGACAGTTTCTAGGTTTAATTATCCTGATGAGACAAATATGTAAAGATGATATACAGGGTGTCCCACATAAATGGGAACACCTAAATATCATTCGTACTTACAGTCCTATCAGAAAACTTCAGAGGACAAAGTGACACTATTGCAGGGGGCCACTTTGATGGTGAAGAAAAAAATTTTTTATGTCGTGTTTTTTAATGAAATTTCAAGGTCACCGATAGTTTCTTAAGTGGAATAGTATATTTTTTTACGATAGCGTGATAGACAATAAAAAAGACAATAAATTTAGTGGATACCACCTTTTTGACCTAGAAAAGACCTTGAGCAAGAATAATCATGTTGAAGCGGATGAAATGTGGAAGTTTAAAACTTACGTGTTTCAGCAAAGATTGCGCGTTATTTACGTGGGGTTGACCTTCACATATCATAATAAATGTTCGAAATAGTTTTCATAGTAAACAGCGTATGTTTATGTTAGAGTATGTATCATTGATATTTTCTTTCACAAAGTTCTTTTTACGGATGAGGCACCTTTTACCAATCATGGGCAAGTCAATTTGCACAATATGCACTTCTGGTCAGCTGAGAATCCACGATGGTTAAGAGAAGTAGAAAAGCAAAGACCGTGGACCGTTAACGTATGGTGCGGAATTTTATGCAGTAAAATAATAGGCCCGTACTTTATACAAGGAACTCTTACTGGTGTAAAGTATGCTGCATTTTTACGCCAGGATTTGTCGGGCCTTTTAGAAGAAATTGCGTTATTCGATCGGGAGCGCATGTGGTTTCAACATGATGGTTGTCCAGCGCATTATTCTAAAGTTGATAGAACGGTGCTAAATACGAAATATCCTGGACGCTGGATTGGGCGACGAGGACCAATTCCATGGCCAGCCCGTTCTCCGGATCTGACACCATTGGACTTTTATCTATGGGGCAAGATAAAATGTATTGTGTACAAAGATAAACCCACAACGCCAGAGGATATGCGAGAAAGGATTGCTGTAGCATGTGTTGTAAAAGGAAACCGACGCTGTGCGGGATCCTTTGATTGTTGTAAAAGGAGACCGACACTATTAGATATAGCGATGCGGGATCCTTTGATCGTTGGATCACAGGCGGCCGATCGTTGTTCGGATGTTTTGGCCGATCGTTGTTCGGCTGTTTCGGCCGGCCGAGCGTCGCGCGAGGCGTCTTTTGGTTTTTCAGTCCTTCGACAGTCGTCGTGGCAGAGACATCGTGTCGCATGAATGTAATTGTTACAATATACACTTTTCGTTTACTGTTGTCTCCGATGACTTTCCTACCACTCCGCACCCCCTGTTATAAACCTAATTAACAACAGCATGTGCTTCAATTACGTCTCAGGAAATCGACAATGCCTACAGATCATTTATTAAAAGATTGCAACATTACATAAATGAGGATGGTCAACATTTCGAACATTTATTATGATATGTAAAGGTCAACCCGACGTAAACAACGCGCAATCTTTGCGGAAACACGTAAATTTTAAACTTCCAGATTTCATCCGCTTCAACATGATTATTCTTGCTCAAGGTCATTTCAAGGTCGGAAAGGTAGTATCCACTAAATTCAGTTTTTTATTGTCTATCATACTATCGTACAAAAAATATACTATTCCATTTAAAAAAACACCGGTGACCTATAAATTTCATTAAGAAACACGACATCAAAAATTTTTTTCTTCGCCTTTATATTGCCCCCTTCGAACAGTGTCATTTTGTCCTCTGAAGTTTTCTGATAGGACTGTAAATACGAAAGATATTTAGGTGTTCCCATTTATGTGGGAAACCTTGTATATTTCTGTTGCCACAGATCGATTCTTGGGACAATTATGTATTAAAAAGATTCAGGAAATAATGCTCGTTTATGAAATATTTCTAAATTATAAATTTAGTTATCTCATATGAAATCTGATGTAGTAACTATTGATTTTATTAAAATTATGCTTTAATGCTTTTTTACGTACAATTTTTCTAGGCATTTCTTGTCCTTGATATTAGTTTTGCTTTTAATATTATAATACCAAGTACAAACAAACAAAAAAGTCGGAGATTGTAACATTTGATGATAACACTGTCCAACACCAAAATTGTTTTGCAATACCTGTTGAGTGATTCTTATACACTTTGTCATTCTAAAACCAAATCAGAAAGCAGAATTGCTATATCACGCAACGTTTTCGGAAAATATTGGTTTTTGTAAAAATGCACGATTTTGATAAAAAATGACGTGTTACGCAAAAAGTAAACACGCGAGAAAGTTCAAATTTGAGTCTAGAGATAGAGGGGACTCTCCTCTATATATTCATATATTCAATTATATTTTTATGTACTTCGTAATAGTTGTAAATGGTTGTTAAAGTTTGAAAATGTGCCGACGCGGGTACTATGTACGCTCTATTTTTGTATTTATGTGAAAAATCCTTTATTTAGCAGGCATTTACTATACAGGAATGCATTCTACAGACATTTCTGGTAAAGAAACCATTCACGAAAACTATTTGGTTCCCTTAATATACGAGAAGGTTCAGAAAATATTAATTGACAGCTTGTGCACGATGCGTTCACGCCAGACGGCCATTGCAGCCTTTTCTCGACTCGCCTACTATGCTTAATTACATATATTTTTTTTTTGTCTTTTTAGGTGCCAATCATTACAAAAAATTATAAAAATACGAGTTATATTCACATTTCATTGTGGAAATGCTTAATAAAGGAAATTGAATACAAAACTTACCTATTTATGATGTAAACAAATTTAAAAATGTTCGATTACAATTTGTAATGATTGGCACCTAAAAAGACAAAAAAAAAATGTATGTAATTAAGCATAGTAAGCAAAGACATACTTGAGTCGTACCAACGTCGACTACGCATAGCGACGGCTCTGGCGAGTCGAGAAAAGGCTGCAATGGCCGTCTGGCGTGAACGCATCGTGCACAAGCTGTCAATTAATATTTTCTGAACCTTCTCGTATATTAAGGGAACCAAATAGTTTTCGTGAATGGTTTCTTTACCAGAAATGTCTGTAGAATGCATTCCTGTATAGTAAATTCCTGCTAAATAAAGGATTTTTCACATAAATACAAAAATAGAGCGTACAAAGTACCCGCGTCGGCACATTTTCAAAGTTTAACAACCATTTACAACTATTACGAAGTACATAAAAATATAATTGAATATATGAATATATAGAGGAGAGTCCCCTCTATCTCTAGACTCAAATTTGAACTTTCTCGCATGTTCAGTTTTTACGTAACACATCATTTTTTATCAAAATCGTGCATTTTTACAAAAACCAATATTTTTTGAAAACGTTGCGTGATAGAGCAATTCTGCTTTCAGATTTGGTTTTAGAATGACAAAGTGTATAAGAATCACCCAACAGGTATTGCAAAACTCGAAAAAAGTTTGATTTTGTTGGACAGTGTAATCGACATGGTTACGAGATGATTTGCCTTCTCACCGACAAGAATTTCTTCGGTAGCCTTTTGCACCGACGAGATACTGTCGTTGGCCTTGTGTTTCTTACTCCAACCAGAATATATCCTAGAGGGCGTTAGAAAACACCGTATTACTCGAGCGACACAATCTACTGTAAGTCTGGCAGACTTTAACAGTATCTCGTCGAAGGTTGGGTCTGCGAGGCGCATTTAGCAACCGGTTTTGGACCCCTTTGGGCCCACTTGTCTATGTCGCTGAATAGCACAGGCGACACTGAGGACATACCAGTATTGGTATGACATGGTATTGGAGTACATACGCCATATTGGTTATGGCGTATTTTTCTCGTTACAATATACAGGATTGTATAAAAAAATCAAAATTTTGGGTCCCAGAAGGGGAACTTTAACCCTGGGTTAGGCTTGGATCTGATAATGTTTTATTTTTATTATTTTATAAGTGTTCGATTCCACGCAGACATTATTACTGTGAGTCCTCGCATTCTCGGCCGTGACGTAATCGAGGATGCCACAGCTGCGCGGAGCATGTTCCTTCGCCCCTAAAACACATTGCGTAACCGAAAGCCCTTTTCCGATTTCGTCAACGGACGAAATCCAAAGGCAATAAATGCATTTATGGGCCACTTAGGCCTTCGTTGCACTGCTCCGGGGTCCCATAAATCGCGCATTTTAGGAACTCTCCCTTATTGACTTGAGGTGGGGACTTCCTCCTCCACCGGTGAGGGCTGTTCCAGAAGATCCTCCTCCCTCAAATCAACGAATGGGGATGATTCTTCTCCCAAAAATGGACCCATGGCCAAAAAATCGCGTCACCACCGAGGTGACGAGCAAGCGGGCATCGGAGCAGAACATTAGAATCAGCAAAATCAGCATTCGAGCTACAAATTCAGAATTCGAGTCGAACAATCGCGCTGTACAGTATTCACCGATACTATTCACTGTATCCCGTAATCAGTCACCCAAGGTTAATTCGGCCGGTGACAGGGCATTGTTAAGTTTTGTAATAAACTTTATTTAACACGTTCCCACCGGCGGTCTTATTTGTAGTTCTCGGCATCTGACGGTTCTAAAATTCATAGCTTGTGTACAATTGTGTATGTACCACCAGTGGTACAAGCCGTCCCATGGGACAGCCCTCTATGTACCACTGGTGGTACATGCCGGTGGGAATGTGTTAACCAAAACGCGCGCACCAATTTTTTCGTGAAAACGATCACGCCCTTCTTTCCATAAGTATGATTGAGCGTGACGGTAGATATCGCTTGGAAATGTGTCCGGATAATAAGAAGACGCGATCACATTGATTGATATGATACAAAAATATGTTCAAGTTGTTACAGAAATGTCGGTAAGGTAGAAAAGTCGGTAATGACAATAAAATGATACAAATGTTTTTTTGATTCGTCAGAAATCCTTTTGGGAAACATGTTTTCAATGCAAAATGAGGCTACGTGCAAAATTTGAATTCAATACAACTTAGCCGATTTTCCGAAGTTTAACCAAATTAGCATTTGGAAATTTTAAATGATCCCTTATCAATGGAAAAATGGAATTTACACGTTCAAAGTGAGATAATCTATAGTTACATGTCTCTAAACAGTAGTGTATTAAGTATACAATTAAACGTTGGAAATTACTTACCTACAGTGAAAATATACATTGACGTAATCACTTTCTACTTTCAAGATTAACCAGAAGTTTGGTAAAAAATTTTCACGATTATCAAGATCTCTTAGCCACTGGAAACCTTGTTTTGAATTATATTGTCCTTTATGTACACCACTTAACTCGGATCTCCTTCCTGTCGTATTAAAATCTTCAAAGTCATAGTTTTCTTCTTTACTATTGGTTCTACGATTGTGTTCACCCTCATTTTCCATTTCATTACTCATTTCTATTTCGTTCTTCTCTACACTAACTACAGTATTACCTAAAATAAATAACATTGAATGATAATTCTGTATATGTACATTCAATCACTCAAATGTAATATGTAAGAAACTCAATGTTTTGACAGTAAAACGTACCATGCGTAACCTTTGATCCTTCTGTATCGTTGCTTGAATCCTTTTGCGTTATTATAGTTGGTACCTGTTCCATGCTTTTTACGAAATAAAACAACTTCGCCTCTTGCTGAATACGATATTTGTCAATTTCAAGTGTCTTTAATTCATTTAGAAACTTTGGCTTACTATTCTCAGAAGGAAAAACAAAATGTAAAGGAACTTTCTCAAATTTACAACTAAATCTGTCTGAAGATTCCGAAACGTGATTTGCTACAAATTTTAAAATTTCTTCATTGACAGAAGGTCTATCTAACAGGGCGGTTGCGGTTTCGTCTTGTAGAAGCCACTCAATTTCATCTTTTAAATTATTTATTGCACTATGCTGATTTAATGGAAGATGAGACATTTTTTCTTGAAAAAATTCACTTCTAGCATTGTTTTCGGAACTACTCCCGCTTTCTGTTCGTACACTACCGATAGGAGAACCGCTACAAAATGACGTTGTACGTAAACCAGAGTAGCGCTCCAAATTTATTTCTATAACTTCCCTTGGAAGATTTAAGCAGATGATATCCAAAGTGATTTTTAGATCAGACGGACTTACACCTGTTATACTATTATTTTTATAATCTTCCATTTTTCGTAAGATTTCCATAAAGCAGGTAGGCAGAGTTTTTACCGGCACAGTACTAAGGCCGGATCTCGATTGGAATCGAATAGAACAACTTAGTTGCAAAAAAAGAGGTTGTTCTTTTTCACAAATGTTTTCTTCTTGCAAATCGTTTGACAAATATTTTTCAGAGTCATGACTCGGCATTCTGTGTATAGTTCTGGTCGGCCACACTACATTTTCCGATTGAACTGTTAACAAAAAATTCAATATTAATAGTTATATTGGCCATTTCTTGCAAAATGATCATATTTTATACATATTGTACAACACAACACTGGTTCACTTCTAAATTTTTCAGTTCTAGGTTAAACTTTACTTCAGGAAACCAGAAATTTTTAATTTTTTTTATGTAATCCTGTAATCCTTTTGGCGAGAAAATACCGAAAATCCAAGTTTCAATCCTAGAAGATCACTAATTCTAAAGTTATCCGTATATAAAAGTGTGCAATTTTCAGTGTTTTTAACAGGTAAGAGCGTCGCCATATTGGTATGTAGTGACTGTCGCGCGTCGCTTAACGATCGGAGTCGCTAGATGGCACCACAAACACGCGGTTGTAGGGGCTCTGTTTCTCCACTCCCATATGTGCAGGGTGGGGATCGGCGGAAGCCGTTGGCGACGCCGAGCTCCCGCTCTGTCTCTTAGCGTCTGGATCCTCGAGCTGGAGGATTGTGTTCGACAAGTCGTGTGCCGAGTTTTTATTCTCCTTCCTCGTGTTCCGAACGAACATGTCCACGACGTGTGGTCGTGGCGGCGAGTAGGCCGTCGTGAGGATTGCATTCCCTTCAGACTCTGGGGGCCATTGACCTACACGGTTGTAGGGACTACATGCGCTTCCGCGCCTTGCCGTGGCGCTAGTGATGCCGGTCATTACCTGCATGCGAGCGGCAAAAGCGAGTCGCCACTCTAGACTCTAGTCGTCCATCGAGGGCGAATTTACTGCCTTTTTACACATTCCTGCACAATCCTTGCTGGATTAACACGTAGCTCTGTAGCGATTATATAGTTTGAATAAAGCACAGTGGTGATTGAAATCCTGAAATTCCAGTTCCCAGCGGTAGTGGGCCGCATTCCAGTAACTTACTAGCCCTCAACCCTATGATCGTCGTGTTGGGAAAATGCGGAGCTGAGACGAGGCATTGGACGTCACGTGGTCTGGACATCGCCAGTTGCTGCCGTTACATAGCCTGCCGACGTGTTTTTCGTATTGATAAATCATACTGCACGTGCGCGAAGATCCGACTGAAGGAAGACGTTTCCTATCAGCGAGCAATCCGCTCACTGCATTCTATGGTTCCTGTTTCCAGGCGGCGAGCAGGCCTCTCGCTACACGTCGTAGCCGCCGTGCGTGAAGCCATCGACCACCGGCGTTGCTCACGCCACGAGATGCCGTCATCGACGTTGGTGCCGATGCCGTGGGAATCTACCACTGTGATGACCTAAACGTATTTTAAGTTATTCGTTTTTCATGTCGTGTTAGTTTTTGGCTCGCACGGGAAAGAAGTCGTACACCACGCCGGAAAGAAGGATCGCCTTGTTAGAAGCGGAACT
Organism: Halictus quadricinctus; assembly: GCA_028454245.1. Taxonomy (NCBI): domain Eukaryota; kingdom Metazoa; phylum Arthropoda; class Insecta; order Hymenoptera; family Halictidae; genus Halictus; species Halictus quadricinctus. The sequence continues at coordinate 5,346,347 of CM052114.1, read as the reverse complement.
TGAGACCGCGCACAAACTTTTAAACGCCCTACTCGTACCCGATGTCGATAGGGACGGCTGGCGCTGTGCCAATGCGTTTACGGTCCACGATGATAGTTACCACGTTCTGAAGCTGCCGGTATTTTTTAAGAACGACCCCGTGCTGTGGTTCGGCTAGGTCGCGATACGTCATTCAGTAACGCCCGAATTACGAGACAAACCACAATGGCCGACACCGTAATCGCCGGGCTGGATACGGGCACCGCGTCAGTTATATCCAATCTTATATGGTCACCGAATCAAGTAGCGCCGTACACGCGGATTAAGGAACGCGTATTATCCACTTTTTCCACCTCGGCCGAAACGAAGCTTCCGGCAACTCCGCAAAGGCACAGGTAGCGTCGCATGGCAAACCGTCGCACATTCTGTCTCGTACGCGTACCATAAACAGCGGTGCGTGCACGGACAATTTGCTGAGGTCGATTTTCCTGGACCTGCTTTCCGAGCAGTGTCGCGCGATCCTGATCCCATCTAAGTACGACGACCTGCAGGAAATGGCCCTTCTAGCCGATAAGATAGTTAAGACGATCCAGCCAGCGAGCGCCTCCGTCTTCACAGTAGCTGCCGACGTATCGCAGCCCAGCTCCATACAGGGGCAGATCAACAAAATTACCAGCGATGTAGCCAAACTAATCACCGCGATTGTACGTGTCTCTCAGACACGTCAGCGCGGTGCCGGGAGAAACGGCACCGTGCGAACTCGAAAATGTTCCCAGTGTCGTGATCCTTCGGGTTTCTGCCGTCTGCATGTGAAATTCAGCGAGCGCGCGTTCCGTTGTTTCAAGTAAGTCAGGCCGTGCTTTTCTAGTCGACACAGGCTTGGACTCGTCTCTGCTGCCGGCAGAGTCGCATATCGGTCCCAGTCCGTTTAAACTGTTTGCCGCGAATGACACCCGTATCGACACGTACTGCGATATTCGCGTAGTCCTCGATTTGGGATTGCGTCGCCCAAACGAGTGGAATTTCTGTATAGCAGCAGTCCCGTATCACATCATAGGAGCCGACTTGATGACACACTATGGCCTCACAGTCGATCTGAAAAGGCGCTGCGTAATCGATTCCACTACCGGTTTGTATACATTGGCCGGTATCGCAGGCAACAGTGAACGTCCTTGGACCGTCGTCCATATATTCGGGCATATTAGCTCGTTTCTCTCAAATCATCGGGCTTGAGCAGCCGACGCCCCTTGAGTCGCGCGGTGTGTTTCATCGTATCTCCTCCACGGGTCCACCCGTCGCAGAGCGCGCTCGGCACATGTCTTTCGATAAACTCAAAGCCACGAAGGTCGAGTTTAACCATATTGTTGAAATAGGAATTTGTAGGCCTTCTAGCAGCCCTTGGGCTAGTCTCATCCATTTGTTCAAGAAGGAGTACGGTGAATGGCGGATTTGCAGTGATTACCGCCGCCTGAACAGCGTGATGGTACCCGATCGGTACCCTGTGCCTCACTTACACGACTTCCCAGCCAACCTTCATGGCAAGACTATCTTCACGGCGCTAGACCTGTATAAACCGTATCATCAGATACCCGTGGTCCACGAGGATATTCAGAAAACTGCCGTTATAACGCTTTTCAGCCTTTTGGAATACCGTGCGATGACTTCTAGACTTCGCAATGTCGGCAAAACGTTTCAAAAGTATATTAATCTCGCTCTGGGCCACCTCGAGTTCGTCTTTACATTTCTCTATGACATTCTCATCGCCTCTTCCTTGCTAGAAAAGCACGAGACCCATCTAACTATCATTCTAGAGCGTCTATGCGATTTTTATCTGTGCATGAATCTCGATAAATGCCGTTCCGGCATTCCCGAGTTAGTTTTTTTGGGGTAACTGGTTAACTCGGAGGTGTTCAAACCCACTCTGGACAAGGTCGAAGCTATCAGTCGTTTCCCCAAGCCGCGCACGATCGACGATTTGCATCGTTTGGCCGCCATTTAAGCCCCGTTGAACGCATACATGCACGATGCGCGAAAACGGGATCAACGACCCATTGAATGGACGTTCGAAGCCGAAGCGACTTTTGCTACATGCAAGGATGAACTTGCGAATGCTGCCCTCATAATGCACCTCCACCGTGCGGCACGTCTCAAACGCCTCCGACGTGGCTATGGGTGCAATTCTCGAGCAGCTGTGTGGCGAAAGTTGGAGACCGCTCGCGTTTTTCTCGCGTAAGTTCTCCCCGGCTCAGTGCAAACATAGCACGTATGACCGCGATATACGATGCCGTGCATCACTTTCGCCACTTCCTCGAAGGCCGTGAATTCGACATCTACTCCGACCATAAGCCGCTCATCTACGTCCTTGCGCAGAACTCAGAGCGCGCGTCACCACCTCAGACTCGACAATTATGCTGTATAGCATAATTCACGTCTAACATTCTCTACCTGCCAGGCAGTGAAAACGTCGTTGTCGACTCGCTCTCGCGCACCGAGACAATCCGTCTGCCGACGCAATTTGATTTGAATGAGCTGTTCCGCGAACAAGAAAATGACCCCGAGTTTAGGGAAATTCTTGCATCGCCCGACCTCTCTCTCGCTCTCTCGCTGGGACCCGGATCACTTTCTTGTGTATTGCAGTGTCTCTGGGGAGTGTATCCGTCCATATATCTAAGTCGTTTACTTTTTCATGTATGTCGTACTAAGAGTACTTTGTCATACTAGGACTCGTTTGTAATTTTAAGTAGCTTTAGAGAGCTATTCTTTGTACGCTGCTGCTTCTCCTTGGACGGGGGGGGGGGGGAGGGGGAGGAGGAGGAGGAGGAGGAGGAGGAGGAAGAGGAGGTGGAGGATGTGTAGGAGCTACATGCGCTTCCACACCCCGCTCACGAAAATATGAAGGATTACATAAAAAGAGCTACAAATTTCTGGTTCCTGAGGTAAAGTTAAGCCCAGTTCTATATTTTGAATAAGTATAGGATGAATTATAATTATGTAAGTAGGTAGGTATCACATCGTGTTACTCTACGGAACATGAGTGGCAAAAATAAAAAAAACCTGTTAGTTCATAGGCCCCAAGATATTTAATATAAAATGTCCGATGTCTATTCATTCGTATTTCGACTATTGAAATGACAGTTTGGTTGTTGAGAAGTTGTATGTTTTTGTGTCATCTTTAAGCTTTTAAATTTATACTTTCTTCAACCATTATTATTATTTTTTTCAACATTTAGATATTTGTAATTTTTCCAAAAATTTTAGATGATTGTAGCCATCAAAGAAAATTAAGGTTTTTTATACGAGTTCAAAATGAAATTGGCTATTTTAAGTGCCAAGGGTAGTCACGTGACTTTTGCAGAGTCAGCAGGTCGGTAACTGCTGTATAATTTCCGTTCACGGCCTTCAGACACTGACTTAAGATCCGTCTTGGTCTTGATCCGACGGGTCTTAAGTCTGTGACTGAACTTGTCACATTTTTTGATCTGTATTATTGATATTATGAATTCTGACGCCAGAAACGTGCTTCAAGTTTTTGGCTTTATTTCGCAGATAATCAAGACAAAATATAGCTCAATTTGTAGCTGGAGATATTTTCTAGCGCGAGCTACACTCGATTTCATTTAGAAAACTCATCCAATGGCATAAAAATGCTTGGATTCCACAGCATGCACATCGTCAATTTTTGGCCTACTTCTAACGCTTATATTACCAAATATCTGCGTAATCTCGTCAGCTCATGACCAGCGCAGTCTAGATTGAACCTTCCTCTTTCGAACGAGCAAAAAATAACCCTTACCTTTCACAGCAAAAAATATCCTCATTACGGACGAAAAGATGAGACACATAAAACCATTTTTCGCCTAATTTTGTCGGTAACGTAGTCACTCTACCTTATCGTCAATTATGGATTCTTGGCACTTAAGCATGTATCAATAGTAAGAATTAGACAGTGCGAAGGATACAGAATAGATCGACCCAGTAAACAATTTGCTATGAATTTGGCACCAAAATTTGTCTACAAATTTCTATTATAATATTGATTACACTGTACAACAAAGTAAAACTTATTTCGTGTTTTGCAATACTTGGGTGATTCTCATAGACTTTGTCATTCTAAAACCAAATCCGAAAGCAGAATTGCTCTATCACGCAACGTTTTCGAAAAATATTGGTTTTTGTAAAAATGCATGATTTTGATAAAAAATGACGTGTTACGTAAAAACTGAACATGCGAGAAAGTTCACGTGTGAGTTAAAAGATAGAGGGAACCATTCTCTACATATCCATATAGTCAACTATATTTTTATGTATTTCCTAATAGTTGTAGATGTTTACTAAAGTTTGAAAAAGAGTCGACGCGGGTACTTTACACGCTCTATTTTTGTGTTTATGTGAAAAATCTTTTATCTAGCAGGAATTTAGTATACAGCAACGAATTGTGGAGACATTTCTGGTGAAGAAACCATTCACGAAAAATATTTGATTTCCTTAGTATATGAGCAGGTCATGAAAATATTCATTGACAGCTTATGTACGACGCGGTTGCGCCACGCGGTCATTGCAGCCTTTTCTCGACTCGCCAGGGCCGTAGCTATACGTAGTCGACATTGGTATCACTCAAATATGTCTTTACTTACTACGCATAAGTAACGTAAATTTTGTTGTCTATTTGGATGCCAATCGTTGCACAAAACTATAAAACTTCGAGATATATTCACATTCCATTGTGGAAATACGTAATAAAGAAAACTAAATGCAAAAACTTACCTATTTCTGGTGTAACTAAATTAAAAAATTTTTCCGTCTAGCTTGATGCTTTGCATGGTATCCCGATTTTCACTAAGTGTCCAACAGTTATCGTCAAGCATCTTTTGCTTGGTAAAGTTTTTCTATTGTTGAAATATCTTGACGGAAGATTATTACAGGAATTATATTCCTGTGTTTTGTTTTTAAAAAAATTTCGTCATAAATACAACAAAAAGGCTCCGGCTGGTGTATATAATTCCGCGACACTTTATCGATTTAATATGGAGCAATCTATGTCTTAATTATATACTTAAGTCGATACAAATTTTTCCATTTACATCGTGTTTTAACTTATGTTAATCGGAAGAATCTCGAATGTCTATGGGTACTAAAAATCTAAAGATAAGACAACAATTACTGAAACAAAATTTTCCAGTTGCCGCAATGCAGTTTTTCCTTACATTGTAACTATTTTGTAGTCTGTAGCCTGTAGTCTGTGAAAAAATTTGTATGTTAGAACTTAGTTTCGGTTTGAAATTTGTCAAAGTCAGTCGTTATAAGCATTTTAAATGTGTATTTCTATGCTATAAAACCTCATACAAAACTTTATAGTTAGTTATAGTATTTTAGTTTGTATGCATATAATATACGTATTTTAATAGCATCGTATATCTTAATAGTGTACAAATATTATAGCTTTGTAAATATTGTAATAGTGTAGTGTAGTGTGTTGTAGCCTAGTGTAGTGTTGTGTGTGGGTGTGTTAATATATATTTTTTACATATACAGGGTGTCCCAAAATTCAATCAACTCCTGAAAATAGATAGTTTCAGAGGTCATTTGAAGCGCCATTCTCCTTTGCAAAAATATCCGCCTCAGCTTTGTTAACACTAAACTTACTGACACTTCTTGTATACCTATTTCTTCCGTACGCGGTCAAAATGGCCGGTCCTTAAAAAAAGTTATTGTTAATATAATTAAACGTAGATAATAGTCAATTTGTTGCTGAATGAATTAGTAGATGAACAACTTCCATAAAATGACGATACAAATTTATTTTTATATAATTTCAATTATATAAAAAATACTGCGATGCTCTCTCCTGTATTTACAAAATTGTACTGTGTCGTCCACCTTTGCGGTTTGGATGTATTTGCCATGAAACGTACGTAACTTGATAGCGTCTCATTCAATAAGGTGGTTCATTTATTTTGTGTTGACTATGCCACATTGAGAATAGCCTTTCTTTTATACTCATTGTTTAGGTTTAGAAAATCTATTAAAATAGAAGATCTATTTAAATACCATATTATCTCGTGCGGTCAAATTGGCCGGCCGCGGTAGGCAGGACAGGCTACATATATTTCTTGGAAAAGAAAAAATAAAAAATAAAATACATTGTATACATACTTTAAGAAAAGTCGTAAAGATAAATAGTGATGTGATCATGTTATATGTACGAAATTGTACGTAGAAGTTTGAAAAGATAAATTTGAGCGGCCGTGGTAGGTTTGGTGTTAAAGAGTTATTAATGAAAAACACGAACCTATCAGAGCGCGGCCGCGGCGCGGCGCGCGATGGCGAAAAGAGTCCGGCTCGGAAGCGCAATCCACTGAGCGGGAGCGTTGGTGTTGCGCCGCACAGTGGTGCCAAGGCGGCAAAAAATCCATTTTATAAATTTTCGATTTTTATAAAAAAAAATTATTTTTGTATAGCCTAATAGTGCGTGTCTGATATGCCAAAGTCAGATTTTTAAAAAAAATTTTTTTACGGAGATATACGCTCCTGCGAATTTATCAGTTTTCAGTGCGATAGTTATGTAATTACTCCGCCTATAATTGAATACTTAGGGATCTAAAAATCATATGGGTTATTGCAAATGGATTCAACTATTAACTGGCAAAAAAAATTTTCCAAAAAAAGTTGTTTAACATTAAGTAATATGGACTACCCTGAAGCCCCTTTGCGTTACGCTCATTTTTTATTTATGGAGGAATACAAAAAATCCTTTGAATAGCTTCGATCTGGAACTAATCGTTTTGGCAAGTTATAATATTAATACATACTTTGTGCATAATTTCATGAGATACTTCGAGATGCTTTCGCCGCAATTTAAGTTTACATATCAACTTTCGGAATTTCCAAGAATGAATCACGCGGATGTTACGATTATTTGATGTTTCAGGTGAAATTTTTAAGGGATACATATCAGATAATAAAAAAAATGTGACATTCATACATATAAAAAAATATTTAATAACAATTTTTTATGTTAAATAAACAAAGTTTTCGTTCACTGGACCACTGTCGCAAAAAAAGGCAACAGGTATTTTTTGGTAGTGCTCCAATGAACGCTATAAAAATAATTTGTGTAAGATAAAAAAAATTGTTATTAAATATTTTTTATCTTACATAAAAAATTAATAAATCGTATGCACTTCACATTTTTATTTATTATTTAGAAATATTCCTAAACAATTTCACCTGGAACATCAAATAATCGTAACTTCTGCACGATTCACTCTTGGAAATTCTGAAAGTTGATATTTAAACTAAAATTGTGACGAAAAGGTCTCGAAGGGTCTCATGATTTTTGTACAAAGTTAGCTCAATATTACACCTTGCCAAAACGATTAGTTCCAGTCCAAAATCTATTAAAGGATTTGTTGTATGCTTCCATAAATAAAAAATGGGCAGAAAACAGAGATTTTCGATTAGCCCATATTACTTAATGTTAACAACTTTTTACAAAAATTTTGTTTGCCAACTAAGCGTTGTACCTGTGGCAATCTCTCCACAAATTTTCAAACAAATTCGTTAGATAGTTTCGTTTTTACAGATTTTTCGCCGCTTTTTGGCCATTTGGCACCACTGTGCGCCGCGGTGATACAGTGAACAAGAGAAGGAGCAGAAGTTGATTTATAATAATTAGAACTCACTTGTTCAGCAGCAAATGCACTCGCTGCTTCAAAATGTATACAATTGGGCCATCCGAAACTGACTTTCACTTTCACTTTCTTATCGATAAATTAATCGTATGTTTATTTCACACAGATGCCGTGAAATTTTTCCACGCTCAAGATCACTGCCAACACAGCTTTTACTATGTAGCTGTTAGCGTCAACGCATTTTTAACGAGAAGTTTTGGTAAGAATGACCGAACGGATGTTTATTCCTTGACAAATTTATGGCAGGGCTTTATAATGTCTGTGCCCCGTGAAGCTAAACAGTCCTGGTAGTAGGCGACGCGATAGCTGATGACCGCGTTGGGTCTCACAGCTATCGATTGTCGAAGTATTGACTGTTTATCGAAAGTGTGAATGTTTAGAAAAGGCAAGCGACCCGACGTCGTATTACCAAAGACAAGGGACTCTTTGTCCTGAAGGATCTGGCCACGGAGTGGGGAAGGCTATGCCTTTTGATAAGAGGACTGTGATGAACCCCACGGCACTTACCCTAAAACCTTGGGACTTGAAACACGGAGTTTCTAATATACCACTTGCATTAGAGCAGAAATTACAACAATCAGTTAATGTGATCAGTAGACTATGAATTTCATGAATTTGTAGCAAAAGTGAGCAGGTGTACTTTAAAACAGTAGAGAGATTAAAATAATTTAAAAACACCAACTTATTTTCAACTTGTTAAAATGATTAAAGTAAGAATCCAATATCTGTCTGGCTCCTGTCCATTGCTATAGTATCAGCCAACTTTTATTTCGCATAATAATCCACAGTCTAGTGATTAGTTTAAATATGATTATTAAAAATATACACATTAGCAACTGTGAGCTTTGAATTGATAAGTCTTTAGAGATGTTCTTTCTACCACGATTCGAGTAACACCCTTACAAAAACAACGGGATGGATGGTCAAATAAAAAAAATAGGGCACGGGAGGTACTGCTGTAAGACTAGAATTTATGGCAATCACATGTTTCGGTTTTCCTGCAGATTGGTACGCATGAGTAAATGTCCTAAATCATCGTCTGTCCGTTTACCCAGCAAGAGGTATAAATATCAGGTCCGTGTGGCTAGTGTTCTATAACTCCTATACCTCCCTTAGGAAACTTTCTAAAAGAAGGATGGACGCTGTTTTCTAACACTTGGGGTCAGACTATACTGGGGTCCATAAGATCTGGGGCGCTTACAGTGATGACTCTGATCCACTGTCGGTCTATTCTCTCTATTTGAGGGGTGTCTCAGGTCTAAAATCCTCTTTTCCCACCTCTCTCGTGGTGGACCCTGAGGACGCACATAATTGTGTGTTGCTAACGGGGAGAGGAGTACGCATGGGGAAGTAGCTCTGACGATGTATGAGGTGATGCCGGCTGGATCTTCGGATCCTGGTCGGGCCTCCCTTGCCGGTAAAGCTCACACAGAGGGGCGAAAACCTCTGCATGGGATCTGATTTCTAGTGACGACCTTGGCGAAATTAAATACATTATGGCTGGACACAACACTGATAAAAATGTTTACGGTGCAGAGGAGGGATACCTCAGTACCGGCGCGGATAGGAGTGGGCAAGCAGGCTCCTCGGCGTCGTTATCCGTCGACTGCGGGCTAAGGACGGTAGACCACCAGGCTCCCTTAGCAGTAATAATTACTGGTGGAGACTCTTCGGGAAGAAGAGTAACTAAAACTAAAGAAAAGAAGACAGGAGAAATATTTCTCGAGATAATTTCAATATAATGATGCCACTTCGAGGGATAATCCTGCAGAAAATGATTCTTTATTTAACTACTCCAAATAAGAATAACTTAGAGTCTGAACAATCAGTGTCTCTATCCACATTTTCAGTTCCCGGAGATCCTACTAGAAGAAAGAAAAATGTAATAATTGGGAGAGGCCACGTTGCCAGAAGAGCAAGACAATATTTATCAAATCACATGATTATAAGTATACCACCCGGTAACAACCGATATGTAGGTGTAACTGACAATAGAAATGACAAACATGTTGATATTTTAAATTTAAAGGAGAGATCAAGTATTGACTATGATATAACAACTAAAATTTTGAATCCATTGATTAATAAATTTCAAAATCTACAAGAAGAAATAACTGGAATAAGAGAATATATAACCAGTAACAAAAATAATAAAGAAAAAGTTTTAGAAGTACCTAAAAAATTAAAAATACAATCTCACAATATGGATGTTATTGAAAATTATAAAGGAGCTATAAAAGAATCATTATGAATTGGTTATCCTTCTCTTGATAACGGTAAATTTAAAGTCAAGAATATGAACGATAAAAATAGATTAACTCATAATATTGGTGCTCATAATAACAATGTTTCAATAGGCTTTAGTCTTTCTGATGATCCTAAGGACGTTGATATTAGAAAGAGGAAATACTATATTTCAAATAAAGAAATGGATGCTGATGAGTTGTCTAGTAGTAATACTACTGAACGACTCACTTATAAAGTTAAAACCAAAAAATTAAAGGCAGGAACCAAAATAGGAAAACCTCATAATATCTCTTCGAATCAAGGTAATGAAAACTACACAAATGGGGTCACAACTAGCTACAGTTGAGACTCTGATTAAATACCTTAACGATGTAATTAGTTTAAATAAACTTAGAATTGGATTATCTATTGCAAGACTAATTCTCTCTCCTAAATTAATTAAATGCTTTATATGTCACAATCTAGGTCATTAGAACAGTAACTGCAAAACCAAAATTCAAGGAGAAGAAAGATGTAGGAACTGCAATCAAGATGGTCACAAAATCACTGATTGCAAGTATGCTGCATGCTGTTTAGATTGCAAAAAAGCCGGAAAGGATGTCAAACATTTAATGACATCTATGAACTGTCCTATTTTCAGAATCAAAAACATGAAGGAAAAATACAAACTCTATCATGCGCATATAATTTGCATATTAAACAATTTGTCAACGAAGCTAAGGTAAATATTGCCTGTCTGCAGGAATTTTATAAAAAAGAGGATTATTGGATCGCATCGAAAGACGGTCTTTCTGCTGTTTGAATTGTTAACCAGAATATCAAAGTAAGAAATAATAGTAAAATTTGCGAGCATTTCTTTTCTGATGTAATATTAGACGACTATGTTATTATGAATGTTTATATTACACAAAATTGTACTAAATTACTATTTTATCAATATTTAGAAAAAATCAAATTCTTTAAAACTTCTTTGGCCAAACCACTTATATTACTTGGAGATTTTAATGCTAGATCTCAATTTTGGGGGGATTACATTCAAACTTATAGAGGAAGAATTCTTACTAACTATATTACTGACATGGGATTAATTCCACTTATTCCTAAAGCTTTACTTTTATTAAAAGAAGTAGAAGGTCCAAGGTCGATAGTATTAACTGTGATAGAAAACTTGTTAATTTCATAAAGAGCAAAATTCTTGATGCACTTCCTGCCTCAGATCACCGATATATAATGAACGATGTTAAATCCATCAGTAATTCTCAAAACATTAGATCCAAATATCTTTCAAATTACATACGACAGACTTAATAGAAATTTAATAGATATTAATTCCGAACATGATATTAATGTATATATCAAAAATATTGTCAACACCTGTAAAAACAGTATGAGAAGAAAGTCTTATAATTTCAATTGCTGATAATTTCAAACTTCGAAAGGCTTCAGGCTTGAATACTATCCCACCAGAAATTATCAGAAGTCTTATGCGTTATGACCCTGATCGTTTTGTTAAAATGATAAATTTCTGTTTAACTTCTGGTATCTTTCCTATTAAATGGAAAACCAGTCGAGTTATTCTTTTACGGAAGAATAATAGTAACACCTTTTTAGCTAGTGATTTTAGGCCTTTATGTATTAGTGACTCTATTAGCAAAGTTTTAGAAACAATTCTTGATGCATTAGATACAATTCCTTTCGCAACTAATCAAGTTGGTTTTACAAAAAATAAATCCACCTTGGATGCACTTAATATCGTTTATAAATTTATTGAAGATACTACCTCAAAACGACGTTTTAGTATTCTGGTTAATCTAGACATTAAAAATGCATTTAATAGTGTAAACTGGAACACTATCTTTGAAAATATGAAAAGACGTAATTTTCCAATACCACTACAAAGAATTTTATGGACTAGAGTCAAGATGGCACACGGTGTTCCTCAGGGTTCAATCATTGCTCCTATCATTTGGAACACAATTTACGATGAAATTGTTAAAATTGTCACCCCTCCTAAAATCAAATTAATTGCATATGCCAATGATATTGCTATTCTAGATTCTGGACATAATTTATATAAACTAAAGAGTGATATTTGTACTCTGATCAATAATAAAATTGCTATTGGCCTATGTAGGCTTGGTTTGGAGTTATCTCCCTCCAAAACAAAATATATTTTTATTAATAATAAGAAGATTCCTTATAATTTCACACAAAAAAGTAGTCATCCTGTAACTCCTGCTCCGTACATTAAATATTTAGGTATCACATTTAATAAAAAAAAATTTCTCTTAACACATTGATTTGGTTACTACATCCTCTATGTCACATATTATGAGAATCACGGCTAATATTGGTGGCCCTCGTATCACTAGCAGAAAACTTTATTATACAATAGAATCAGTTATTTGGGGAACTACAGCTGTTGACAATGTCAGGAATAGAATTATTTTAGAAAGAGTATAAAGACAAGGTCTCAGACGAGTGGCAAGAGTCTACCGTACCGTAAACCGTGATGCATTATGCATTATTACTGGCATTAAGGCGGCCGGCATGGTTTGAAATCCATATACGTATGCAAGGGTCAAAATCTAGACAAACTGCCGCTTCAATATTGCAATGAGCAGTTTAGAAGTGGTCAATTGTGTTTCTTAAAAGTCCAATCTACGTCTGTATAGAGCCCAAATTGCGAATTTCTACCTCATCGTGGAGTAATTTGTAATATTCGGCAGAAAATTCGAATTTTGAAGCAAGTATGACGTCACAAGATGGCTGCCGCTGAGAGATTCTCTTAATTTCGAGAGATTTAGTGTTCGTATTGAAAAAAAGGCTCTATACAGACGTAGCAAAGACATGTACAAACACGGTGGTATGCATTTTTAATTGATTACTTACTTATTTAAGACGTAAAATGTCTAGAAAAAAAGGCACAGCGGAACATAGCGTGACAATCAAGGCCAAATGCCTGCCGGCCTCTTTAAACCTCTAGAACTTTCAATTGAGGACAGAATTGAAATTTATAAAATTAGAAATATATATAAAGATTTACCTGATGACAATGATATTCAACTTATGGAAAAGAAGAAAAGAATTGAAGAAGAATCTAAATTATTCAAAATTACTACCACAAACCATTGGATTGAAAAATGGAAGAACAGTGTTAAAGCTGCCTGGACCCGTCTTTTCATTAACAATGAGGAAAATTGGATTTCTAGGAGATATGCAAATGAAACTATTATCTCACACAAATACTAACAAAAAAAAAACAAAAAACAAAAAAAACTCGTAGAGAAAGATTAATTACTCCGTTAATGGAATCTTCTTGACTCTTGCCTGAGATTTGTCCTTGTACATTTTATGAAAAAGAACTGCTCAAAATGGCATCATTTTAAATAAAGTTAATGAATAATGCCATAGTAATATAGCTGAGGAAAGGGCTTTTGCCTGGGCGGTAGGATAGGACTTTAGTGGGTAGTCCCTCTCTTGGGGAGTCCCACACTACGCTTGTGATCATAGACCGGGTGTGCGTAAATGCATTCCCCACTGCCCTTAAACAAAAAAAAAAGGTCAGACGCTGAGGGTGTTCATACAATTCTGCCGACAGAATTTGTTTACTCTGTTTTTGTAGCGTTTATAGACCCACAGCGTCTGACCTGCCTAGTATAATCTGACCCTTGCCCATCGATATTGCGATCTCATCTGCCAATGCAAGTGATATTGCCATTGTTATTAGTTATTAGTACACAGCTATGGGTTGGCAAATGTGAACAGTGATCGTGAATGTGGAAAAATTTCACGATATCTGTGGAAAAAAAACATACGATAAAATTGATAAGAAAGTGAAAGTGAAAGTCAGGATCTTTGACTTGACCGCACCACCCCCTAGGGTGTCGTATACCTACTATCCACGTCACTTAATTTTGCTGTGCAACTTAATAGCTGTGCAGTACGTCAAAAACAAACCGCGAACAAAAAGCGAATTCTAATTATTATAAATCAATTTCTGCTCCTTCTATTATTCACTGTATCACCACGGCACAACACCAACACTCCCGCTCAGCCGATCCTTGTGTTTTTCGTTAATAACTCCTTAACAAAGCTGAGGCGGACATTTTTGCAAAGGAAAATGTTGCTTTAAATGACCTCAGGAACTACCCATTTCACGAAGTTGATTGAATTTTGGTACATCCTGCATGTATACTGATATTATTTTATATAATACAATGTCGCAAAATGTATAAATCTGTCGGACTCTTTTTGTTATATTTGTGGTGAAATTGTTTTAAAATCAAAACACAGGAATATAATTACTGCATTAATCTTTCATCAAGATATTTCAACAATAAAAGAACATTACGAAGGAAAAGACTTATGTGCGATTTGTTTACATCATAAATAGTTTTTCTACTGTATTTTCTTTATTATGCATTTCCACAATGAAATGTGAACATATCTCGTATTTTAAAAATTTTGTGTAATGACTGGCAAAAAGACAAAAAAAATGTATCCGAGACATATTTGAGTGGTACCAATCTCGTCTACGCATAGCTATACACGGCTCTGGCGAGTCCAGAAAAGGCTGCCATGACCGCGTGGCACGAATGCGTCGCACATACGCTGTCAATGAATATTTTCTTAACCTGCTCATATCCTAAGGAAATCAAATCATTTTCGTGAATGATGAATTTTTTCCTGTGTAGTAAATTCTTGCTAGATAAAGGATTTTTCACATAAACATAAAAATACAGCGTATAAAGTACCCGTGTCAGTTCTTTTTCAAACTTTAACAAGCATTTACAGTTGTTAGGAAGTACATCAAAATGTAATTGACTATATGAATATGTAGAGGTAGGTCCCCTCTATCTTTCGACAGAAACCTGAACTTTCCCGCATGTTTAGTTCTTTCGTAACACCTCATTTTTTTATCAAAATCATGCATTTTTACAAAACCCTTTTTTTCGAAAATCTTGCGTGATAAAGCAGTTCTGCTTTCAGATTTGTTTTTAGAATGTCAATTATTGGGATAGGGGTATATAATAAAACCACACTTTATTATTGAATACGAAATAGAATTCATATTTTAATAGCTTCTCTAAAAGCACGTTGTGTGACGCGTCTTTACACTTCGAAAGAAACGTCGCGAATGAAACACAAGAGATCGAAAACAGAGGAGCAACAGTCCAATATGAACAACTGAGGATCGAGGGTCCCATGCCGGGGACAACATACAATGTATATTGACTGTAGATACAATGTATGCATATACAGGTCAAAAGCCGATTCAAACGATCCTTCCTTCTAAAGAAATAACCGATTAATTTTGTTCTATATTTATGAAATAAAATCCAACATCAAAGTCTATAAGAATCTAGAATCTAGAATCTCTAGAGGTACACTTTGAGATACTCACGCAGCGAAGGCAAAAGGCTATAAAAAGGGGTAGCGACATTGACCAGCGTTGGGTTGCGAGTGACGATAGGCCTTCGGCTCATCGATAATGTTCGTGCTCATATTTGGGCATGGTGAAAAATACGGAAGGGGCAAGCGTGAGGAAAACCGAGTTTTTGGTAGTCGAGGGATGAGTTGGAAGAATCAGTCGTTGTCTAAAAGTCGTAGAGTAAGTTGTAAGAAGTTGAGGGCTGAAGTCGCATAATTGTTGTCGTGTAGTTTATTAAACAGTAGTTGAGGTTAACAGTTACCCAGTTAGCCAAATGCCTTCTCAACCAAATTTAGTGGAATGTGTGCTCCACACATTGCGAGCAAAAGACTTATGTATTTGGTACCAAACCCTGCTTGAAGCAGAATGTGGCCATCATTTGGTATGATTTGGTCACCAAAATTTGTCGTCGAATTTCTAGTCAAATGCGGGAACAGATGGATTGCAGAATACATGCAAAGTCTCCAGGTAAAATTCCATGCGGAATTGGAGCCAAATTTTGGCTTCGATCAACCTTCGTTATAGAGGGCAGGTCCGACGCACTAAGAACGGACGTAACCTTGTTCTAACAGTAAATATCTGGAAAAATTGAAGTAAATCTTCCTGTAGGGTGGAAAAAGATATTTTATTTAAGTTTCTAAAGCCTTGTTCCCGAAAGTGATGCGTAAACACCACAATGTGCCGTGAAAGACAAAGCGCCGTGTTGTGGAAAGCGAAGCATGAAGAGTGTACGTACGAGAGAGAGAGAGAGAGAGAGAGAGAGAGAGAGAGAGAGAAAGAAACGAACGCGAAGAGTGTGAGTACGAGAGAGAGAGGGAGACAGATCACCGGTCCGCGCGACTGCCGCCGATGGACCGCAGGAAACAAAAACCACGCGGTGTCCGCGCGATTCTATTTTTTATGATTCTTATGAGAGCGTTCAGTTGTTGGGCGAATTTCGCGCGTTTAGGATGTGTGTTAGCATGAATCGCTTCGACCTCTCTCGTATTTACTTCGAGATCCTGTGTGCACTGTGCTGTGTAGTTATAATTGAGGACATTTCATCTCATAAGTCGAAATGGCAAAGTGAGTATATACATTATTCTAGAATTTAAAAAATTTTTTTTCTTCGAAATATATCGATTCTACAATGAGAACAGAACACATATTACGTCCTAATGTAAGGCTCTTTTTGTTTGTAAGAAGGAGAAACTTCAAGAGTGGTGCTGTTCGTGTCCGCTGATGAGAGGAAGCATCGCAAAAATAAATAAATAAATATATTGTAAATAACCTAATAATCTATAACCTAATGACCTATATTATATATTATAAATTAATTAAACTCTTCTTAAGCATCCCCATACCTTATTTTCCATTCGGGGGTTTTATTTCCATTATTTTAAGATTTGAATATTTATTTTTTATTTTATAACAATTTTTTTATGATAATTGTTATTTTATATAGTTTTTATTTCCTTCATGTAACTTGTATAGTATTTTTTCTTAAGATTATAAATATAAAAAAAAATAATATAAATGTCTGAAAATAAAAATATATTAGATTAAGATTAAAATAAATACATTTCTAAATTTAATTCAATTTTCCCTCCCATCGTTTATTCCGACTTTTCCCGATATTTACTTTCAGAACAAGGTTATGTCCGTTCTTATTGCGACGGACCTGCCCTCTATAACGAAGGCTGATCGAAGCCAAAGTTTGGCTCTAATTTGGCATGGCAGACTTTGCACTGGAATACCGATGGTAATGAGGAAACAGATGGATAGCAATTCGGAGACTGGTGGCAAATTCAAAGCATTTTTCTTACTGGGTAGTTTTTAATCGCGCAACTATTATACATTTAAACCTATTTCTTTACTTTTCGTTAAATAAGTAATTAATTATACGTGTTACAACAATATTTTACCATTATAGTTTATGTTATTCAGTATTATGTTAAGTATATCATATAGTAAAAGTTTAGTACGTAAGCGCTAAACCTAAATCGTTTCTATTTTATGTAAATATAAGACTGACTATACAGTGCCTTTGCTACCCTGTATATATGTAGAAATCATAAGTTAGTAAAATTATCTAGTATAAATGTAATATAGTTGTAATAAGTGCAAATAGATTCCCAATGCAAGCCTTGACAATATATGTCAAGGTCATTGGAAGTGGGTCCCCTAAACGTAATATTTACCATTCCAATAGTTTTATTAAACCTTATTTTACTACGCACCTTTCTTATGTTGACCATGCGATGCGGAATCAATATTTGTGGGACGAAAAGTAACACTTTCTATTTCATCATCGCTGTCTGATTTTTGGAGTTCAAGAAGATCCTGCAAATTTCGATGTTTTTTTTCACGTCAATGTATTAGTAATTGTAAATAATTTTTTATATGCCTTGTAATGCTTGATCAAAAACGTACCAGTTTATTTCCCATCCAAGTTGGAGAACAGTAATAAAATTCGGGATGTGCAGGAACGGGCCTAAACGCAACTGTCATTATTCTCTCAAATTTGTCCCGGATTAGATCATGTAATGGTTCAACACCTTCACAGGCTGAATGCTTCAATTGATCTAACGTATCTTTTTCTGATAATTTATTTAAATGTCTGCATACGGATCGTAAATAATTTGTTATGTCAATTTCAATTAGTGTTTCCTCACATTGCTCTACAGCGGCTTCCATATCTTCGTAACTAAGAGGTTGCTGCAATACTAATGATTTATACACAGCAACAACATAACAATGACAGTGCGCCAAACTCACTCGTTTACAATGTTCCGTAAGACTTCGTTGATCTATTATAAAATTAATTTTAAATGTAGAAAACAATAAAAATCATTAATTATAAGCACTGGCATAAAATAGAATTACATACGTGCAAAGTCATTTCAAATCTTAAATAATTATTATAATCGATTGGATAAAAATTGTATCTGCTGGTAGAACCCAATGTGCTATGTATTTGGCATCAAAATTTGTCTACAAATTGTTATCCGTCTATTTTCTCATTAAGTTCGGTATTTGAATGAAAAGTTTGCAGGCAAAATTCAATGCCAAATTGACGCCAAACCTTGACTCCGTTATAGATGGCAGATCGGTCATATTAAGAGGGGACCTAACCTTGCTCTGAGAGCAAATATCGGGCAAAATCGGAATAAACCTTTCTGAAGGAGGGAAAACGGAATTAAATTATTGAAAATACATGAAACTTCAAATTACATAATTTAGAAGTTTAAATAAAATTCCGTTTTCCCACCTACAACAAGGTTTACTCTGATTTTCCCCGATATTTACACTTATTTAGAGCAATGTTAGGTCCGCTCTTAGTGCAACCGACCTACCCTCTATAATGAAGAGCCAAGGTTTGGCTCTAGTTTGGCATTGAATTTTGCCTGCAAACTTTGTACTCAAATTCCGACCCATCTCTTTTTGCATTTGGCTAGGAATTTGTCGACAAGTTTTGGTGCCAAATTCATACAAAATAGGGACCAAATTCTGCTTCAAGCAGGGTTTGCTACCAAATGGGGAAGTCTTTTCCTCGCAAAATGTGATACAAACATTGCGTAATATTTATTGGAAACAGCATTTGGCTAACGGGGAAGAATATGAAAAGACAAATGGAAAAAACAAAAGGACCTAGTTGTATGGGAGAATTGTTTCATTGTTGAAAACCGTATAAGAAGTATGGAGAATAGAAAAAGTTTGTTGAAAAGACAGTTTGTGTTGTTTGCGAAAATATATAGATGATACAAAATGTAATTAGCAGAACTAAAGCAGATAATACAAAGTAAATTGAGTTAAATAGGAACAATGCTGTAGACCAGGCTTCGAAATTAATTGCTACAGTGACTCACTTACCATGAAATACTTTATTTATTATAATATGTATATTATACAATACTTACAGAAATATTATTAACATTGTAAATAGGTATTACTCGCTAGATTATACAGGTCAAGTTTCAAGTGAATCGAAATATCTATACAATAGTTATGAATTATTTCTCACAAACATAAATTTTGCTGATGTCACAAAAGTATTTGAACACACAGAAATGAGCTCTAAGAATGAATGAGAACAAAGTTTTTTAGGCACTGAATGTGAACATTCACTGTTGGTAGTTGTTCTACGTGCGTCAGTCATAGTCTAGCATTCATGGTGAAATGTTATGAAATATAAAACGAGAAATAAAGACTGAAAAATACAATGTATACATACTTGAAGAAAAGTCGTAAAGATAAATAGCGATGTAATCATGTTGTATGTACGAAATTGCAAAAATTTGAAAAGGTCGATTTGACCGGCCGTGGTAGGTTTAGTGTTAAACGATCGAAATCTGAAGGAATTGTAAAAAACAAGTACCGTTCAGGCCGTCCAAAAAAATTAAGAGAAAGAGAAGAAAGAGCTTTGATCGGTGAAATAAAAAAAATCCAAATATTTCTGCTACACAACTTGCAACGATAGTTATAGATTACTTCAAGGAAGATGTAAATCCAGAATTATGTAGAAGAGTGTTACGTGAAAATGATTATCATGCCAGGGTTCCTAGAAAGAAACCGTACATTAGTGATATTAATAAGAAAAAGAGATTAAAATTCGCCACGGAATTTATTAGTAAAAATAATGCATTCTGGAATAAAGTAATCTTTTCAGATGCATCGAAATTTAACGTTTTTTGATCGGATGGACGCAGTTTTGTTTGAAGACAAGCAAATACTGGAATGGAAGTGACAAACTCGCGTGCTACGGTAAAACATGGGGGTGGTTCAATCATGATCTGGGGGTGCAAGTCAGCAGGCGGTATCGGAAATTTGCTCTTCATAGAAGGAATAATGGATAAATACAAATATCTGAACATTTTACATGAAAATTTAAAAGAAAGTGCAAGAAAATTGGGTATGTACGAACACTTTTACTTTCAGCAGGATAATGATCCTAAACACACCGCAGGAATAGTTAAGGAATGGATCATATACAATACCCCCCACATGTTGGTCACACCACCACAAAGCCCCGATATTAACCCGATTGAACGTCTATGGGCAATAATAGGAAAAGGATTTAAAAAATGTAATATATCATCCATGGCAAGTTTAAAAGAAAAAATACTCGAAGTGTAGAATTCTATATCTCCGAATGTTACAGAAATGTTAGTAAACAGTATGCATACTCGCTTACAACATGTTATTCGTGCCAAAGGTGGACCTACTAAATATTAAAGCTTTAAAAGTTACCTTTTCAAATACTTTTGTGGCATCAGCAAAGTTTATGTTTGTAAGAAATAATTCATAACTATTGTATAGATATTTCGATTCTCTTGAAACTTGACCTTTATAATCTGGCGAGTAATACCTATTTACAATGTTAATAATATTTCTGTAAGTATTGTATAATATACATATTATAATAAATAAAGTATTTCATGGTAAGTGTTCAAATACTTTCGTGAGTCACTGTATATCCGAGGCATTTTCGAGGGATACGCTCCCTAAACATGGCCGCTCATCTCGATCCCCGTGACGGTCCTGGTTCTCGAGCCACCTCTGGCCCGTACCGAATGAATTGCGCGTGTCTCATTAGGCCAGCTTTCGTCAACGCGTTATTGTCAACGCGTGTTCTTTTTTGTCAGTGCTACCTCCTGTAGGCCTATTCCTACTGCATCACATGATAACTTCAAGAAAATAAATTTGGAAAATAGTTTTAATTATATTGCCAAAATTTTACTGATATTTAGGAAAACTAGATTTTCGTGCAGGTTTAGACCTGCTTGACGAGGAAGAACACTTGAAATTATGAAAACTAAGAATTATTATGCGATTCAGTGGAATAGGCCTACAGAAGATACCACTGACAAAAAAACGCATTGACAATAGTACCTCATGGGTGATGCGGAAATCTATCGATGCGACAGTCACCCTAATGCGCCACGCGTAGTTCATATGGTACGGGTTTGAAGTGGCTGGAGAATTAGGACTCTCATAGAAGCGAGACGAGCGGCCGGGTCAAGGGGGCGTAGCCCTTGAAAATGCCTCGGATATAGCTATTAACCCTTAACACTCGAATGGCGACGGTACGGCGCCATTAAAAATTGCTGTATCATTATTCAAAATATTTCTTATATTACTAAATCTGTTTGTATTTAATAAATTACCAAACATTTCAGTATTTTACGAGTAAATTGCACCATTTTCGTACGTATAATATGAAAAAAAAAAAATATACAGAAGGGAGACATTCTAGGTCGGAAGAAACGTTTCGTTTGGAATTAAAATATCTTCGAGTGCAAAGGGTTAATTCCAAAACACGATGTAGACACGAGATACAAAAGAAAGGACAGGAGGTATACTAACAAAAGGTCCAAGATTAACCGAGCAGAATTCCAAAAGATTTAAATAACAGTTTTCAAAGTTCATAAAAAAGAACTGAAAGTAAAATGTGATTCTTATTCTCTTTTTGAACACATCTTTTTGAATTTAAATCGATATCTAGCGTTGGAAGATTAAACGTAACGGGTATTCTAATATCTACAATGTCTTCAATATTTCATGTGAAATAGATAATACATAGATAAAATATAATATAAGATCTCCACTTACCACTTGTAGTATTATCAGAATCTTCACTTTTTGATTCTGGAGACGAAGGTTTCGAGTTACAACCAAATTTTAATTCAATGAAATCTTTGCCATCCTGTTGACCAAGTTGAAACGTATGATCTTGATATATATCCTTCTTATGCGATACTTGTAATTTATCGGTCAGCGTGTCAATTAACAAGGCCAGTGAACAATCGTAAATGTAAACAGGGATGACAAGATTTTCTTCATAATATTGAAAGTTTCCATCCTCACCTATTCGATATAATGTTATTTTGATAAACTTTTTAATGAAAATAATCCCATATATTGCAACTATAACATAGTATTGGAAATATTTACTGTATCACTTTCAAATGTACGTAGCATTCGTAACACTCACGGCTAGATAGGTACATATACACGGTACATATATAATTCATACAAAAGAACATAGGTGCAGGCGAGGGCATGCCCCTCCCCCCAATTGTATGGAATGTGGAGGTAGCCAGGGTGAACGGTCAGGGACTGTTTCTAGAAAATTTTCTATGTTGTCGACTCCAATTTTTCCTCCCTAGGCAAATTCTTGACGACGCAACAGTATCTTTTATCTTTGTATCTCGGAAACGGAAACTAACGCCGATCGGTGCAGCGGTGTGGCACTGTCGCAACACACAAAGGATAAAGTTGGTCAAAACGTCGAGTTCTACAACACGTCCAAAAACTATCCAAATCCACGATGGCCTCAGCATTCCAAATAATTATAGTGAATTCTCTACATACGTTGCCGAGCCAGCCGATAAATGTCGCAGAATTATCCTTACTATCGCGGGGTACACCCCGTGAGGGGCCAAGAAGGTCGAGAGACCTCGATGGCCGAGGAATGTAATACAATACGGGTCGGGTATATCGGTGTGAGACTAGGCGACCACTATTAATCTGATAACAAAACTTCTTTATTTTTCATTATTTTCTTATGGAACTTTCAGTAACATATTCGTTGCATTTTTCTAATGAAAATGATACCAAATATGATATAATTCAATTAAAAAAATTCAATTTTCAAGAAAAGTCAAAATCGACTAGTGTGCAGCGGGACTCGAACCCGCTCCACCTAATGATTTGTAGCTGATCAGCTCCTGAGCACTCCTTATACGAAACTCTCCGACTTTTCCTAATTTCCATACGTACGTGGTCTGGGCGGGAGGGAGAGGGGGAGGTCCTGATCCCACATGCGTATGATACTAATAATAAGAGAAGTACATGTACTTCGACGTGCTACAATAAATATTTGTAGCACTATATGTATAAGTACATTTGTCGTAATAAACAAGAAATTTACCAGACTTAAATGTACCAAACTTACCAGATTTATAATTTTGTTCGGAATTATTGCTCATGAAGAAATCCTCGGCGTACGGAGATGAATTGAATAGGCGTACGTCCTTTTCAGACGAAGGTAAAACTGTAATAATAACGTGTGTTGTACTAACTCCCTTGATGAAACACTTCCAACGCGGATAACAGCACTGATCGTTATAATAAAAATGTTTTTCTGAAAGTAGTTTTCATATCGTTAAGCAAACCATATTAATGCATATTATATTATATGTATAATGTATATATACTGATACGGTGAACGCATGCATACGTGATTAATTGAAAGAATAAATCGATACCTTTTTGAAAAAAAAACGGTAAACGTGGACCACCGTCTCGAGGTCTATTAAGGAGCATTGTGCTAAATTTCTGGGACTCTGCAGACGTTAAAAGAAGCTCTTTATTGTGTAATTGTTTTATATGCTCCAAAAAATTATCCATTAAGATCTTATTTGCACGTCCTTGATCTTCGTGCTTGGCAGTTGAATCTTAAAATTTGTATACATTTTGACTTAACTGTATGATGTTACGTATTAGGTTGTTGCACATGAAATATTCGGTTTTTCTACAGTAATGTTAAATAAGCATAATCTTTGGTTAAGCTTTATCTTGGCAACCCAGAGATTTTTAACCTTTTTTTATACAACCCTGTAGATTTTTACGTGAAAATGCCCAATATCCAAGTTTTAATGTTAGGAAATCACTGGTTCAAAAGTTATACGTGTAAAGTTTAGTGATTTTAATCGTTTCTTACAGACAAGGGCGCCGCCATATTGGTATGTACTCAGGCATCGCCCAATGAGCGGAGCCACGAGAAGATTGACCAGGGTTAGGTTCGTGTGAGCAGGGGTCGTTAAATCGCGGCCGGCCCGACTACGCTTGCAAATTTACGTTATCGACATCAATGCGTGCTTGTGGTGCTACCTAGCGTGTCCACTCGTTAGACGACGCGCGACTGATACCAACATGGCGGCAGCCTTACCCGTCAAAAACGCTTAAAATCGCTCAACTTTAAATACACACATAACTTTTGAACCAGTGAATTCCTAACATTAAAAAAAGTACAGTTTAACCTCTTGATCGTATTCCAATAGAATTTAAATTTGTTAATTATTCACGTTCTTCATTTACAAGAGTGTCATCTCTATTTTGTAGTCTTCTTTACCATCAACAAATAGTGTGTTAATTAATCGATACATTTTGTCCGAATAATGTTATCGTCGTTATGTTATATATGTTATCTCATCGATTGACATTGATATAAATTTTAGTTAAGAGTAAAGTTTGATATCTAAATAAATTGAAGGTTAGACCTAAAAGGTCAGCTTTGTATTTGAAAATGATGTATAATATACCTGTAGATTATAATAGTATTTTTTAATTGAAACGCTTCATAACATTTGCATTCTAAAATCAGAAATTTAATATACAACAACCTAATACCTCAACTAAAGTAATTCAACAAAATTACAAGCTTGATTAAATGTAAAAATATCTGAAAGAAGATTGCAATAACGAAAAATATTTCCAGAACACATATATTTGAAATTGATATTCGCAGTTGATATTGGTGAAACGTTTAATGCATAAGTGGTGTAAGTCAAAAGAGCAGATTATTGGATAATGAGAAGTGAAATAAATGTTCTGTGAAATGTAATAATATCAAAGAATGTGGGGAACTTGTCGATTAGGGTCCTTTCTTCCCATTTCAATAACCTTGAAATATGTTGTCAAGGTCACCATACTGAACAACATTTCAGTTGCAAAACACTTGACTTGTAATTGCATGGATTAGGTCTGGATTAGGTCTGGGTTAGGTCTACCTGAAATAAAGTCTTTACCTGATGTAAAGTCACTTGGTATACCAGGCAGTCTTAACCCGTTACTAAAGGCGCTAGTGGAAGGAGAGTGTGTAGAGGGTAATCCCAGTTTGCACATCGCATCCAAAACGGGAGCGATCACCGGGGAGTCCCTCACTTTACCGGGGTTGCGATGATGCCGGAAAGTAATGCGTAAATGCATTTCAACCCCCTCCACTTAGAATAATAAACAAAAATCTAGGTCTGTGTTGCGGATAGATACGTAGGTGCATCGCTCCTCCCTTTAGAGCAAGTGTGTGGAATGTGCGTCGCGTATTGAACGTACTAATTGGATAAGTTATTGGCGCATATAGTTATACCCGTATTATAAAGGTTATAGGCGACGTTCAGATGTACTCCTATCTACGTAAAGGCGTGCGAATCTTGGCGGCGGAAATGCAACGACACAGGTGTCGTGTTGCATGGTCAAGCCAAGCGAGTAAAGGCCGCTAGGGAGCCTCAACAAGTGGAGGGAATATTTCCCGGGTAAAAGGTTCAACGAGCACGTGGGGACCGAAGAGTCCACCCGGGGCCGTCAGGCTACTGGAAGAAGCCACGACATTCGCTAAGCACCTGAAGAGGAAAAGTGGTATTTGGGAAAGCAATGGAAAGGAAAAACTAGGAGTCAAACGCAGATGGTTGTACCGAGCCCTCCTGCGGTCCTCAGATATGCGACGGCATACGAATGTTCCCCCGAAAAAGGAATACCAGGTTTTCGAGTGATGCCTGCGACCGCACGCCAAAGGCTGCGTTTTTATTAGATTATATGGACAATGGAGGGATCTCCATTATTAAGAATCCTCGGGTTAAATAAAGAGGATTACGGGTGCGTTAGTTGGTATCGTGTCAGCGTCCTAGCTGTCCTAGCGACGGGAGGACAGCAGATGATTTGTACAGAAACATAGGTAGGACTGGAGATTCGGAGGTTTGAACGCGAGTGGAGGTTAAACCTTTAGCAGGTTGAAGCCTATACCGATGAGACCGCGATGAAGCTAATGTTATCGATCTGGGCTTCAGTCGGCCGGTATCTTCGGCGAAGTTGGAGGACTCGAAGTATCGTTTTCTTATTCGGGGAGTAATCGAAACAGAGAGTACCTATGCCGAGCGAGTGGGCTAGCCACGAGCGGACAGCCGCAAATAGCATGGGGATACAAAATACCACGCCCTATCCTATATTCGTTTAGCTCGGGAACATTATATGTATACCTGCTATAAAATTAATTCACCGCGGCCACGTAAAATTCAAAACACAAGCACGGGGTAGCTTTTTGCGCAAGAGTACTAGATGAAAAAAGGGGGGTGGGGAAACCTGGACAACCGGGTGTGGTAAACGTAGTCTTGTTATGTGCTAGCCGAATCTTCAAGCTGCTTGATCTCTTGGTTGGACGGGGGGAGGGGAGAGGCAATGTACGCAGGATTGTCACTACTACGGCGGTCACGAGGTAGTCGGCTCACCCGACATTATGACTAATATGCCTTGGACCATTGACACCGTGGTATGCGGCCCGCGCGCCAAAAAAGCCCTGGTGGAAAGAGGTTAGTAGTTTATTTCGGTAACACGCCATCTCTTCACGACGTAGAAAAGATCCTTTGCGAATATGTCGCAAACCAGGCCTGCTCAACGACAGCTCGTGGAACAAATGTGGTTGCTTCTCCTGTTCGCCCGCTCAGCGAGTCCGTCCTCACCATGTCCACTCCGACTCTTCCTTCGGTGTGTACATGCACATGAATACGTAGTAATAGTGAGTAACTTGCCGATGTAGCACTTGACAACCAGGCGAAGAGGAAAAGCAGCCACATCTATTCCGCGAGCCATCGTTGAGCAGGCCTGTCTCAACTCTGAAAAACTTCAGAGGAAACTAGTTCAGAATGATGACCTTGACAGCTTATTCTTGGCGACCTTCACCAAGAATATTTCCTAACGATAAATTACGACAGTAAATCTAGACTTCTGCCGCTCCTGTGTTGTGAATACAATAGGATGGAGCTCGAGGTTTCGAGATGTGGTGTTAAATCAAATAAGCAAAATATTGATTTACACTACTTCTGTATTAAATGGATCATATGAGCTCCTTAGTTGACAACTAGCATAAGTCCACAATTTGAAAAAAGTTGTATGCTATTTAAATAGAAAGCCTTATGAATGCTTATTTTATTTATCGACTCAACTTATTTAAGCTTCGTGTTTCTGATTACAAAAAATTAAATTAAATTTTACATCGTAAATGAAATGATCATAAAAATTTCTGCAATAGGGGCTTAAATCCAATGTTTTGGACTTATACGATTTTTATGTCAAGTTATACTATCATAAATACTACATTTTCAATTTATTTTCCTACAATAAAGCTACATTCTGCTCCTAAGTTTTTATGAAGTTATTACATGAAAGTTCCACTAGTGTGATATTAAGAAAATGGACTTAATTTACTTGTCAACTAAGGGGCTCATATGAGTTCCGTAGTATCGCATAATGATAATGTTGCACCCGCAATAATCTCACCGTTAGCAAACATAGAGAATAGAAGTTCAGCCTGCTGACATTTCGGTAGAATATTTAATGCATCGAAAAAGAAATGCATCGGATGTATCTTCTCATCAATGATTGGTAGACATTGATACAACTCCTCAGCACTGCACTCATTATTTTTGATATTTCTAACATTTCTCTTTGATAATTTGATATCTTGATGCGCTTGTCCATATATAATTTCACTACTTTTCTCATTTGGTACTATTTGACTCAATAAACTTAAATACTCCAACGTCAATAGAGCATTGATGCATCCTTCATCTACTCGTGCAATCTAGTTCAACAAAAATCCGATTATTTATGATAATTTATGATAAAAAATATTTTGAAAGTTCAAATATTTTAATATATCGATGTAAGTTCAAATATTCTTTTTAAAAATGACAATGTTCAATCATTAATTTTTGCGTAGCATATTTTTAGACTAAAACTTGTTCAGTTTGGTATTATTATATTATAAAAATATAAAGAAAAACACGAATGATGCTGCGTTTCTTCTATCACTATCGTTCTCCTCCACGGAAAAATTGATAACAAGGCAAACCAAAATTTCTTATTTCAACTGTCAGAAGAAGGGAAAAAGAGAAAGTTCATTGGTATTTTTGATAAAAAATTAATATTCGTTCAAATATTCATCAATATGCTTTAAGACTTGTGGGGCTTGGTGTTTCTTTTACATACAGGGGTTTCTTGAAGTAAGCAAGAAAGCAATTCTAAGCTGTTACTAAAATAGTTTCGAATTGTTTATTAAAATGATAGGCATCTCAATAAATAAATTATTGATAGAGAAATACAACGCGTTGTATATCCCTCTCTTTTCGTAGAAACATTTCAAATGTCAAAGAGTAATCAAAATTTGTCTATACTTACAGTGACAAGTTACATAGATAAACCTAACATTAAAGTATATTATTATTGTTATTATTATCATTTATTTGATAGTGTCGTTTTAAAGTAATTTGGACAATACATACGGTAAAAAATCCAATTGCTGTGGGGATGCCAATTACTGTGCCTATATTAATTATACTTAAGCATAATCTATATTAAAAGGAGATATATAACATTTATATTAAGTGGTATTAATAAAAAAAAGCTAATATCTCTTTTTTAATATTCATTATGTTTTAAAAATAAGTATAATTAATATAGGCACAGTAATTGGGTCCCTTATCCTACGTATCCGATGCAAACAAACTGAAAAATTTTAAATGCATTTGAAAAAATTACGAAAACATAAAGAATGTACCAATGTATACTCGAATTAATTATAGATCATCGTTTACAATATTTCGGAGAATTATAGCCTCGTTAATAGTGTTTTACAAATGCTATTTTAAAGTATTATTTTACATTTCTGACATATGATAATAACAATCAATACATTTTTAGCACTTTTATAGATATTATACAATGTATACATAGAAATAACCTAAGAAGTCTCTATAAAAGATTATCGTCTTCGCAATTTAAAACATTATTACGATTTGAATTGACAAAAAAGCGTTCGCAGTATGTAGTATGTAGTATGTAGTATGTACTATGTATTACGTAGTATGTAGTACGTAGTATGTATTATGCAGTATTAATATTTACAGTATTGTAAATTCACAAAACATTAAATATCGAATGATTCTTCTATAATGACGAGGCAGGAGAAGAGAAGAAAGGGCACGAAGAACATCAGAGGTCAGGAGTAAGTTGGAGGAGTTGAATCTCACTTTCATTCAAAGCGTAGAGACCACTTCTCCACTTGGACCGTGACCCCTTCGCGCGAATGTTACTCATTGTCAGTTTGCTTAGTTTTTCAAACAGATGACACATCCGTTCCTGATGGAAAGGATCGATATCGATGATAATCAGCAGGACCTTGAGCTGGAAGAGTTAGATCTGGCAAGTTGTCTAGAGCGGCTCTGCTCACTGCCTAGATCCTCACTTCCAACTGCAAGTCATGCAGATAGTAGATAATAGATAGCACAATGTCCATGCAGTCTGACCGAGGAGATGATTAACTTCTTGTCGTCGGTCACAAAGGAACTTCTGTCGCGAAGATATCCACGGTGTTACATAATCGGGTGCAAAACCTCTGCTCAAATCTCGGCTTACTAGCCCCAGATCAATACGCGACTGGAATTGAAATTTTCATAATCAATTATAGAAAACACATCGCGTCATTTCGTCTCAGATGGCAGGATACATGATGTCCCAAAAATGTTGTACTTCCATGAAAGGGGCGATTCATGAGGCCTTGTGAAGCAACTTTTTCCTTTGCGGAAATGTTTTTCCCAGCTTCGTTAAGGAGTTATTAGCGAAAAACGCAAACCAATCATAGCGCAACTACAGCGGACGGATTCCGGCTCGGTAATGCTAACGCCACACTCAGCGGAACCTCTCACGGAGTCGCGATCCGCCCGCTATAGCCGCGCTCTTATTGGTCCGTGTTTTTGGTTAATAACTCCTGAAAGAAGTCGCGGAGAACATTTTTGCAAAGGAAACAGTTATTTCAAATAACCTTGAGAATCACCTTGTTCAAGGAAGTACATTTTTGGGACACCCGGTACATGAATATGATTATGATGTTTTTTCCAACTTTCTTATCTGAGCCGATAACGATAATATAAAAAATATGTTTTGTAGATTTCGGTAACTTGTATGCATACTGAAAATTTCATCAAAATCGGTCAACGCTGCAATGAGCTACAAAGTTTAAAGATGATCACAAAAATTCCCTAACAAAGTCGAAAATCTGCTACTTTCCCGGTGAACTCTCATTTTTAAATGTTTGTAGCTGATTGCAACGTTGACCGATTTATGAAATTTTCAGTATGACAATACATAAGTTACCAAAATCTACAAAACGTTGAACAAAACATCGTTTTGTAATTTTCTTATCAATCCAACCAATTGTAACCCAAAAAAAATTGTTGTTTACTCATTCTCTATCAAACTAGTCGGTCTAACATCTCAAAAAAATTCTACTAATATTTTAGATCAATTTGAAAAAAGTTAATTAATTTTGAAAAGGTGTCAACATACTTTCCGCGGCGAGTGTAATACCGAAGTAATACAGAAGAAGCCTAATACAAAGAAGACGGATCCTGTTTTCTTTTTTTTTTTTGTTACGTGTAACACTAATTTGTTTGTCGTGAATGTACCATTGTAACCAATAGCAATTATAAAATGCGATGTACTTACGTAAATATGATAAATTTTTTATCAACAGAAACACGTTCTTTCACGTTTGTTTCTTTTTTTTTAAATGTTAATACAACAAAAGCTAGTAGTAAAAGACTATTCGAAATTTAAACTGAGAAAATAATGAAATGTATAAAATCTATTTGATCGTGAATTGGCATAGATTCTAATGAACATTTCTCGGTGTACCTGTTTCACTATCAACAACTACAGTTGAATTCTAATATTTCACTAGGTAATTTCACCGACACTCGAAGATTTTATTATATCATAAACGAGTCAACGATTACTTTTGAAATAGATTATAAGAACTTTGATCACTTGGGTTTCCTTTGAGCTCGTTAAGCCGTTAAATGTTGTGAAACTGCGTGGACATTGGGAATAAGTTTAATATAAAACGTAATGAGAACACTAATAAACATTTAGGTGCACACTGGCCTTATATATACCTGAAGCAACTGATAGAAAAACCTGGTTCTCGGTGCCTTCATCGATATCGAAGCCCCACCTCGGTTACGATAACGAAATGTAGTGATAGATATATTTACACATACATACATATATACATACAAACGTACATACAGTATATACTCACCTCCTTTTTATCGAAAACGTTGTTACCTTATTTCCCTTTTTGACTCACGTATTTCATTAAAATTCATTCAGTGTCTCAAAAAATGGCCACATTTTGAAAGGCTGAATTTACTGTATGAACGAACAACACAAGATTACGAAGCTTGATATTTCGATTCGATTCTATACATACTGGTATGTGACAAAAGTATTCATTCTAACTCGAAAAATGTAATCGAAAAAATTCTGTCCATTCATAGCCTTCAGACACAGACTTAAGATCCGTCTTGGTCTTGATCCGACGGGTCTTAAGTCTGTGACTAAACTTTCCACATTTTTTGCTCTGTATTATCGATATTATGAATTCTGACGCCAGAAACGTGCTTCAAGTTTTTGGCTTTATTTCGCAGAGAATCAAGACAAAATATAGCTCAATTTGTAGCTGGAGATATTTTCTAGTGCACGCTGCTCTCGATTTCATCCAGAAAACTCATCCAATGGCATAAAAATGCTTGGATTCCACGGCATGGACATCGTCAACTTTTGGCCTACTTTTAACGCTTATATTACCAAATATCTGCATATTCGCAGCAGCTCCTGACGAGCGCGCACTAGATTGAACCTTCCTCTTTCGAACGAGCCTTTTACCAGCGACAAAATATTCTTATATAAGGATGAAAACTTGAGGCACGTAAAACCATTTTTTACGGTAATGTATTAGTTACTCTACCTTATCGCGAATCTACGAAGACCGGGCCCTTAATGAATCGAAATTGCAACAAACTAATGTGTGCCAAATGTATTTCGTTCGTCATTCCTTAAGAAAGTAACAAATTCAACTTATAGGAAGTCTAATTGTTCTTTCGAATAGTATTGTAATATTTACATAGAGAAAATATATATGTAGAATACTTATTCGAAAGTGTTTCAAAAATGTTTTTAAGTATTGTTAGTTCTGCAAACCTGCACACTTCAATATGCCACTTCTTTTTGCGTATCATTAAAACTTTCATTTGTATGATTATCTTATTCGTGTAGGGCGTAGGGCCTAGACCAGTCCCGTTCAGCTATCACCCGTGCGGGCAGAGAATTTGGCAGAGAATCAAGCCTCCTTTCAATGGTTTAGTCTATGACAATATTTTTCCTGCTGACGTCACATTGCCCTCAGCTATGTCCACGAGCATCGGCGGGCGCCCTTGCTCGCCGCAAGACTTGCTGAACAGGAATTGCGTAGTAGACATTGATTTGGTTATTTCTTTCGCGATATGCTTCACGATTATCAATTCATTGTAATGTAATATCCCAGTAAACAATTTGCTCGGAATTTGGTACCAAAATTTGTGTACAAATTCCTATATCCATCTGTTCTCGCATTAAGCTCGGTATTTGAGTGCAAAGTTCACAGGCAAAATTCCATGCCAAATTGAGGCCAAACCTTGGCTTCGTTATAAAGGGTAGGTCAGTCGCACTAAGAGCGGACCTAACCTTGACCTAAGAGCAAATATCGGGCAAAATTAAAGTAAATCTTTCTGTAGGAGGGGAAACAGAATTAAATTATTTTAAATACATGAAACTTCAAATTATATAATTTATAAGTGTAAATAAAATTCCAGTTTGGCATGGAATTTTGCCTGCAAACTTTGCACTCAAATTCCGATCCATCTGTTTCCGCATTTGGCTAGGAATTTGTCGACAAGTTTTGGTGCCAAATTCATACAAAATAGGGACCAAAATCCGTGGACCGTGTATAAGGTTTATATATTATTTATGATATACTGTAAAAACAACCACAAAAGAAAAGATCAAAATAATATGTTAGT
Organism: Halictus quadricinctus; assembly: GCA_028454245.1. NCBI lineage: Eukaryota > Metazoa > Arthropoda > Insecta > Hymenoptera > Halictidae > Halictus > Halictus quadricinctus. Next base: position 5,313,066 of record CM052114.1, on the reverse strand, counting down.
GGGCCCAGTTAGTCGTTCGTATTTTATTGACGTTGACCCTACATTAAGTACGATCGTTGGCCCAACTGCAAAAAAGGCGACATTTCTAACGGTTAGCCAACCAATACCGCAACAAAGGTCCAACAAAATGCCAACCATAAATGTTACCAGGAAAAAATTGCGCAAAACTTGCTCAAAACAGCATTTGGCTAACGGGGATTGTGCAACGGCAAACGTATTGTGTCTGATATAGTGGCATAAAATCAAAGCAATTACAATATATCACAACAACTATATTATTTCAAATACCCCAAATATTTATTTAAAAATGTTTCGCTAGAGATATTTTATTACGAACGAAGCGAGAGAAGTTGCACGTAGCAACAAAACGGTACCTTCCGTACAATGTATTTCTAACAGTATATCAGTTGTTGCATGTTGAAGTTTGGACTTTGATGATTAGCAATCTTCCTTTTCAGGTAATAAAATGCTAGATATCGTTTATCTTATGAAAGTACGTTTATCGTTCGCTTTGATTGTGTTCCCGAAGCACAAGAAAAACGTTACTTTTCCTATTTCTACAGATAAGCTTAACTCATAAGCGGCAACTGGACTATACAATATTAATTTCAAATAAAATTGAGAAACGCGACATGTCGTACTCAAATGTAACGTTTATTTCGGTTCTAGACTTGACATATTCTTGCAACTAATTATTCTATTTTTTGATCCAGTTTAACAGCCAAATTTAAACCTAATAACGCATATTGTCATAATTATGATTATTTGAGATCTATGCATAAAATGACAATATATTAATACAATAAATGTAAATTAAACTGTAGTTTAATTGTTTTAGGAGAGATACATATGTATATGTTTTATACATAGATATTCGTAAGATTAATCGAAAATTATGCAGAATGAATATAAGCTGATAATAATTGATCGGACTGAAATTTGATTTAATTCCATAGAGACACAATAAATATTGTTGAACATTTTTAGCAAAACTAAAAATTATTTACGCTTAAACACGTACGATAGACGTCACTGTGTAGCAAAAATATTATTGAGTAAAAAGAACCATGTTAATCTAACATATTTTCGTAAGTTCAATCGGAATTCGAGAGTTCATTTTAAAGAAACTCAAGTTTTACTGTAATATTTTTAATTTAGTTGAAACATCAAAAATTATATTCTGTAGTGTAGACTAGTTACAGATTACGTTTTATAATGTAAGAAACAATGCGGCTATGTTAAATTACAAAAGTTTGATGAAAAAAATGCAGATTGAATCGTATTATGTCGATCGGAAGAAAATTATGATCGAATTTTATCCTATATACTTTCGAAGAACATTGTACAGCGTTGTAAGCATCAATATCAGAATCAGTGAAGAGATAAGATTGAAGATAAAACGGTATCTACTTTCAACGATGAAGTCCGCATAAGTATAACCTTCTAAAGATATAACTGAACAATGTCAGATGAAGAAGAATACTGGAAATAGTAAATGTTGCTCAACTTATACTGCGTCATTACATAGCTTAATTAAGAACATTTATCTAAACAGCATTCCTCACAATTATGACAAATATACGTACGTATGTATATTTTAAACATCTTAAAACATTTAACTACCTTCCTTTCTACTAACACTTTCAATTTTTATAACAATAACTGCTTCGTAGTTTAGCTTGAGTGAATGCAAAAAATATTCGGCTTCTACCTACTTTGCACATTTTATGCTTCAAAGAGTATTATATCGATTGTAATAATTTAAAACTACCGTTGCTGCATGCCGTATAAAAGCATAAACATTTCAAAATTATCAGCTTGAATGAAAATAGTTATAGGTTCTACAAGTAACATTTGACTTTGCCCTAAACTTGATTTTGTCCTAAATGAAATATGTTGTAGTTAATGTGAAATTAGGAAGGCGGGGGGGGGGGGATTAGTCATCATTTTGACGGTTTAGAATTTGTTTAGTTAATGACACGAATAATGTTTAAACCTTGGAATCGTATTTGTTTTTATACCAATACGACATATGTATAAAATATGTCTATGTGTCTATATTAAAGTTAACAAACTATGGTACAAACAAAATAATTGTGCATTTATAATTTCTACGGTATTCCGAACAGTAACGAAGAATAGTACTAGACATTAATTTTGTATTTTAATTCGTCTGTATTGTAATATGAATTTTATATACTTCGTGTAATTTATTATACTGTATAATAACATAACTTCTTAACAATAACATTAAAAAACTTACTAAAAGACTAACTTTTCTTCCTATGTATAGTAGGCCAATAACCTGTCACATTTAACGCCATACCTACTGATAACATTATGAAATAGAAAGATTATTTGACATTCTCGAGGTATCGTTAAGCAAATAAAGTTACGAAGATTTCAAATTCTGTATTAAATATGACATCCGATAAGTTGGATCGCGTAAATTACATATTTTTTAATGTATTGGGCTTGTTGAATAACGAATAATTGTTCATTTATATAATGCCATAAAAATATTCTTTAAAGAGTGCGTCTCGTGTATAAAATACGTGACGTGATAATAAATTGGTACACAGTTTGCATCAAATTGTAAATACAATATCCGAATTCAATGTTGATATAAATCGGATAACACGACAGAGAAGAAATACTTCTTAGAACATATAAAAACGATTGCATAATATGTACAGTAAATCACATTAGAAGAAAACGCGAACGGAATACTGAAGACCAATATCTTATCATTTTAAAAGTAACTCAAGAAATAAATATCATCGTATCGATTTCATAAAAAAGGCGTTGAAAAATATACTACGTTTTACTGATAAGGTGAGATAGGAGAAGCAGAATCATTACTCTCTTGCTATGAACTGCATTTATAGAATTGAATGAATGTTTATTCTCAAGAACATAGTTAGCTAAGTTATTAAACAAATCTAGTTAGCTAAGTTGCTTTCGATTTATGATAAAGTGCATACGTACATGTACAAATTGCTTCTACGTATAATATTTATGTATGTTTAGTTAAAAGTTAGCACGAATACTACATGTATGACCACATAATTTTACAGGAAATTATAGTTGCATATTATAGACGTTATAAAGTGAGTTTTCGGATAAAAGTTTTATAGTGGAAACAAATGCAACACTATAATGGCAGCGGGATATTAAAAAATTTGAAGAAAATTGAATGTACAATAATCCCAGACGAGGTGTAGGAGGTGGGGCTCTACCCACGTTGCAGAGCCACAAATGGTTAAATGAATTTGGGTTTCTTAGTCAGAATCGAGTATTTTCTATTACGGGCCTTTAATAATTTAGAGACAAATTCATGCGGCGCTCATATTGGGCCAAGTCGCCGTAGATAAGGTAGAGTGACCACGTTACCGACTAAATCAGGCAAGAAATGGTTTCACATGCATCAACTTTTTGTCTTTATGTGAGAATATTTTTTGCTGGCAAAGGGCTCATTCGAAAGAGGAAGGTTCAATGCAGCGCGCGCTGGTCATGATCTGACGACATTATGCAGATATTTGGTAATGTAAGCGTTAGAAGTAGGTCAAAAATTGATGATGTGCATGCCACGGAAACCAAGCATTTTTATGAAATTGGATGAGTTTTCTGGATGAAATCGAGAGTAGCGCACGCTAGAAAATATCTTCAGCTACAAATTGAGCTATATTTTGTATTGATTCTCTGCGAAGTAAAGCCAAAAACTTGACGCACGGTTCGACATGGCTTTCTGGCGTCAGAATTCGTGATATTGAGAATATAGAGCAAAAAATGTGACAAGTTTAGTCATAGACTTAAGACCTGTCGGATCAAGACCAAGACGGATCTTAAGTCTGTGTCTGAAGGTTGTGAACGGAAATTGTACAGCAATTACAGCTGACTCTGCAAAAGTCACGTGACTACCCTTGGTCCTTAAACGGTGGAAATAGTATTCATGAAAACAAAATATATATAACAAAAACACGAAATATAGTACAATTATTTTTACACGTACGATTATTTTTATTACCCGTGTAATTAGAGAAAATATATTGCAATGGTTTTACACACTTTAAACCAATGTTATATTTTCTTTGTAATAATGCCAATATGAATTCTATGTAGTTATCGAATTTGTACGCACATAGTTCTTCTTGTCTTATTTCTTCTTTTAAAATAAGTATATTGTAAGTTCAATAAAATAGGCTTAATTGTGCTTGCATTTTTTATGTTTAGACAAAATAAAACTATTTTTTAACAATTTAAATAAAAGTAAATTACGTTAAGTTTATGTATAATATTTGCAACCAAAATATAAAGCCATTGCAAATGTTTTATTGTATTATTATAAGTTTACATTGTTCAAGGAGACATGGCTTTAATATATGACATGTAGAGAAACGATACATATTGCAATGTGATAAATTTTGCTACGTCCCTCCGAATCGATAACGTGTGGCCTACATCGATGCAAGACGCACACGCGCCGTCTATTATTATCAGAGAGGAAATGAGAGTGCTCACGCCCGGGATTTTAGTGTCCCCGGTATAGTGCTGCTCCCTAGTCTAATTTTTAGCCTGGACCAGAATCTGCATCATCTTTTTAG
>CM052114.1:5291373-5308362 GCA_028454245.1 Halictus quadricinctus | reverse complement strand
GAGGATAGAAAAATACTTGGTCAAGAAGAAATTGTTATTAAATGTAGGAGAGACTAAAATAATGATCTTCAAGGATCATTTATGAAATCAAGAAACTCATTTGTTTAAAAATAAAGTTTGGGAGCACCGGGAAAATATCAGGTTATGACGCGACGAAGAACGAGGTAATGACAAGGCGCCTCGATACTACCCGATGCAGCAGAGGAATCGCGTCGGGGCAGCGTGGCCGAAGCTTCGAGAAGATCGCGGGGTCGAGAACCTTCTAGGTCCCTAGTAAGGCGTTGTTGATAGGGTTAACAACGAATTGGTATGAGTATCGGTGAATTACCGGCGAAGCGGGTACTTTCGCTAAACCTGTGGGAGAGGACGAGGTAAGACCACGGCGCCCACGGGATGGGAGAGTACAAAGCAGTACTATCAGACTGCCGATCGGACATGAGAATATAAGAGAATCCGAGTCGTTGCCGCTCCTCCAAAGGGAGACTGCGATTGAAATAAACCGGACTCCCGATGGTGGAGTCGTATAAAGATCAATTTGGTTTTAAATCTAGCATTTAGGAGCGGACAACTGTGCCAGGCTTCGTGCCCAATTTTATTTTCAGGACTGTCGGGCCATTTAACTCGAACGTCCGAGCATTTCCAGATGGCTTTTCGAGAGCGTGTTGACAGTTCCCTATTGTGCATGGCACAAAAGAAACAGGGACCATAAGTGTTATAACCAAAAAGAAAAAAAGTCATAACAAAAGTATAACAAGAATAACAAATATTTCGAAGAATAACAAGTATTTCGTCGACTAAACTCGTATTGACTACAAATAAAGATTATAAGTAACCGAAAATGTTTTCTCTTGTTGGTAAATGTTATCGTAGAGAAATTCATTTCGATCGCTCATAACAGTTATCAACGAGAGAAATTTATTTCTATCGCTCATAACAGTTATCGATGAGAGAAATTTACTTCGATTGCTCATAATAGTTATCAATGAAATAAATTTATTCCGTTCGTTCATAACAATTATCAATGAGAGAAGTTCATTTCGATCGCTCATGACAGTTATTGATGAAGGAAACTACAATTGACTTCTAAATTACATTTTTTATATTCAGATATTTTTCCATAACATAGTTTAATAACATTATATTACTTGATCTAATTGGGGACATGAGTAGCTCTTTAAATATTTGATCAGTGAAGACTATGCATGCATGTGAATCTAACAATGAAAAAGGTTGATATTCCCATGTCACGAATTCTATGCAAACGTCTGTGATTTCTTCACTTGAAAAGTTGACCGAAAGAGTCTTCATTGCTTTACAGGATTTGTTCACACTATCTGTTTCCTCCGTGTTCTTTACTTTTTCATTATATATTTCTTAATATTTACGTGTCATGTGTCTCCTTTTTGTGAGGTACTTCGCTTCAAATGAGACGCCACAGATTTTACATACGTTTTTGTTTAATTCGGGATTAAAGTGGAAAAATCTCGTACTAACACATTCTTCTTGCGTTCCATTGCAGAAGTATCGAAAAAAAATATAACTGTATCACAATCGTCACAATCACAACGACGAAACCATAACGTAACGAAATCACTGAATCAAACAGAAGCACAAACTTGACGCGACACACTTCCAGGTTTCCTGATACGCGTCTACTATGCGTCTAACGATAGGAGACAGGAAAATGTAAACGTTTGTACATCCATGTACGAGTGGAACACAGTCGTCCGTGAACAAAGACAGTTAACAAACAGATTTTGTGTTGTTCTCATAGTCTGTTGATTCGTCTTGTCGTACGATACTATCTCAATGAATTTCACAGGCTTGCTCCATCCGAAAAAGAGCAGACAACTCAGTAATTAAATAAGCAATCAAAATGAATTTTCTCATCAATAATTAATTATTATGAACAAGTGAAAAGAAATTCGACCGTCGATAACTGTTATGAGTGATCCACATAAATTTCTCTCATTGATAACTATTATGAGTGATTGAAATAAACTTCTGTCATTGATAACTGTTATGAGCGATCGAAATGAACGTCTCTAATCGATAACTGCTTTATGCAATCGAAACAGCTTTTCGTCATCAATAACAGTTATCGAGGAAGATCCAAATTTTTTTTGTATTCTGATCTGAGCGACGGCCAGTTCGGATTCTGGAAGGGGCGTTCGACGATCGATACGTCCGGTTCACTCCAGGATCTTATATGGAACCCCTCCCCTCCATATGGTCCGAACAATTAATGGTCAGCCGGCGGAATGTGTTGCACACGAATCGTAGATTCCCTTCGTCATAAACCCTTAATTATTGTCCAATATTCTAATCTAGTAATTGATTATATTAGTTACGAGGCCTACTAACTATCCTAGCGGCTCCCAGATGTCGCATCAGGTTCGTCCGCGACGTACCATAGTCCAAACAGAGATTCCTCCAACCAAGTGGCTCCCCAATTTCGCATTGGGTTCGTCCACGCAAAACTATACCATCCTAGCGGCTCCCCAATTTCGCATTGGGTTAATCCGCATATTACAGCTCCCTGATTTCGCATTAGGTTCGTCCTCGACGTCTAAAGGGTGTCCCAAAATGATCTGACATTTTTAATTGTGCGCCAATTTTTTTTTTGTGGCGAACATAGAGTACTAATCTTTGACAACTGGCATCAGGAAGTAATGAGGTTTAGTCATAAAGAATTACACGATCGAGCAACGCATAGAAATTGTGAAAATTCACTACAAAAATGGTGAAAACTTTGCAAAGACGGTTCGAAAAGTCTGTACGGCTTTTGGTCATCATAATGCACCATCTCGCAACACTGTAATGAATTTAATCACAAACTTTGCAGGTAGTGGTTCAATTCTAACCGTGAAAAGCAGTGGCCGGTCTCGTACCGTTCGGTCCAATGAAAACATAGCCGCAGTGAGTGCGAGTGTTGACGAAAGTCCATTCACCCCAGTTCGCCATCGTGCTCAACAATTGAACATTTCAAAAAGCTCTGTACAGCAAATTTTGACGCAAGATCTGCATTTAAGCATACCTACAAAATCCAGATAACACAAGAACTGCAGCCAGCAGACCATGCGCAGCGCCGTACATTCGCCAATTGGACATTGGAGCATCAACAACTCGATGGTGATTTTTCGAAGAAAATCATTTTTAGCAATGAGGCGCATTTTCAACTTAGTGGCTACTGTCGAATTTGGGGGACCGAAAATCCACTGATTCAACAGCTTCCCATGCATCCACCATGAGTGATTGTTTCGTGCGGATTTTTAATTGCAGGAGTGATTGGGCCGTAGTTTTTTTAGAATGCTGCTGGAAATGCGGTTACCGTCAGTGGTGTTCGTTATCGTTATCCTGGTCGTGTTATCTCGCGCCGCGGCAATGTGAATTGGCCACCAAGATCGTGCGATTTGATGCCATTGGATTTTTTTCTTTGGGATTTTCTGAAAGGAAAAGTGTATGCCAACGATCCACAGACCATTCCGGAACTCAAGGAAGCAATTGGACGCAGCATTACTGAAATTAGTCGGCAATTATGCCAAACTGTTATCGGAAATTTCGTCAAAAGAGTAAACGTTTGCAAACAGGGACGAGGCGGCCATTTATCAGATATTGTGTTTCACACATAACCTCCATGTTTGTACATTATATTAAAATAAAAACATTCATACTTAAAAAAAAAAATGCGTTTTATTAATCAATTAAAATGTCAGGTCATTTTGGGACACCCTTTATAATCCTAGCGGCTCCCTAATTTCGCATTAGGTTCATCAGCGTACCTAACTAACAAATTGAAACCATATTCCTGTGGTAATAACCCTTCGTCGGCCTCTTGAGTTGTTGCTCGCAGCTCTGGCTCGTAACGGTATTATGCGTAAATTATACTTATAAAATTCTTAAATAATTTATCATTTTATACGCAAATGTAATTTCTTAATGAAAATATATTAGAAATATCTTTGCTCTGCAAATTTTACAACCAGTTCAAGTATAAAAGAATTTTTTAAAATATGGTCGTATTCTACGATTCTTCCTCTTTGAAATTCAGGTTTTTAATTCACCGAGCCTCAAAAATTGTAAACATTGTGTACTTAGAACTGTTACAAAAATATATTAGGTTGGAGGGAAAGTTCTGACGTATTTTAATGGAAACATTTGAATCGATTTATAAAAATATGTTTAATATTATTGAATGATATAATTTCCATTATTTGTAACAACTTGTTTCCATCTTTCAGGTAACCTGTCCGCTCTTGTTTCCCAATGACTCAATAGCAACAAGTGTTTTTGATTTACAAGCACAATTACTTGCTTATTTAAAATACGACAAAACTTTCTCTTCAACCTAATATACGATATCAACAATTATTTCAGTTACACAGGAAAACAATAAAATGTTATTAAAATAAAATGTATGGAATGCGGCTTTAAACCGTCCGATTGGGTCATTCCACACGCAGTTTCGGTTCAAGTGTGTGAAGTCTAACCATTGGGTACGAGCGAGGACCCCCTTTGATGCGTGACTGTCGCGCGCCGTTATGAAGTAAGTCAGGCTTGGCAATTAACTGGTCGGTCCGTGCCTCCCCTAGGGGAGGGGGATTCGTGGGGGGTTTTGGGTAGGAAGGGTCGGGGCGTGCCTTCGACGGCCCTTCCTTCCGGTGGCAGCGTCTTCTTGCCTCGGCCGGAGCTGGTTCCTTCGGGGCGCCGGCTCCGAGCGGGGCACGAAGACTCCGGGAGCTGTGGGTGGACCGAGCTGGGGCTCGAGAAACCCAATCCAAAGGCTCCAGGGATGGAGACACCGGGCGGGTCGCTCCGCCCAGGGAGCTGGGGTATGCGAAAAGCATTTCCTCACGAAAAAAAGGCTTGGCAATTAACTGGCACGATCCAAGGCTTTTTCGAAGGTTACGCCCCCTTGACCCGGCCGCGCGTCTCGCTCCCCGTGACGGTCCAAGTTCTCGAGTCACCTCAGACCCTTATCATATCAACAGCACGTGGCGCATTAGGACGACTCTCTTATCAATTTCCTTATCACTCGTGAGGTACTATTGTCAATGCGTTTTTTGTCAGTGGTATCTCCTATAGGCTTATTCCACTGCATCGCATAATAATTTTCATTCTTCATAATTTCAAGTCCTCTTCCTCATGAAGCAGGTCTAAACGTGCGCGAAAATCTAGTTTTCCTAAATGTCAGTAAAATTTTGACAATATATTTAAAACTATTTTCCAAATTTATTTTCTCGAAATTATCATGCGATGCAGTGGAATAGGCTTACAGGGGATACCACCGACAAAAAAAAACGCATTGTTGACAACAAAAATCGCAAAGCGAGACGCGTGGCCTGGTCAAGGAGGCGTAGTTATGGAGATAGCCTCGAATCGTGCCAGTAAATTGCCAAGTCTGACGTAAGCAACGTAGAGCTCTGTTGGTCAGGTTGCCGCATTTTCGGCGGATTTTTTATTTGATAACAACTAAAAAATGAAGCCGATCTTTATTCTTCATTTGCATCTTATACTGTCTTGGAGAACCACCCCTTAAATTTTGTCCCACCTCTAGTCGTACACCCTGTATAAATATGAAAACAGAAGAGTGTATAAATGTGTAATATTTACCTTGTGATTGTGGACAGAATTCTTGCTATAGCAGTTATATTCAACCTTGGCAAGGTAATTCCCGGTATGGTTTGTACAAGTGGACGCTTTATATGCCAAAGCCATCGATTGTGGAACAAATATCTAGATAAACTAGTCGTCAACATTCCTCCGAAGATTATTGTAGATTTTGTTGAGTTTGTTTGAGTTCCATCGGGGAAAACAATCGAATTTAAATCAGTTGGCATTCGCTCATATCTAATTAAAATCCTTTCTAAAGATTTGTGTATAATAGTGCAGGATGGTGTTTCTCTTTGTCCTGTTGGCCTATTCGGTAAAGTTAGTTTGGACAACCGATCTAGGAGATCAATAACAACATTGTGTCGAACCACTCCTTCTGTACCAGCAGCGAATGCAATGCTTAGAATAACACAGAGCCCTTTACAACTGATACGAATTAATGAAAACGAAACTGGAGGTTTCTCTGTTTCCTTATAAATAAATTGCACGTATGTATGATTCTCAACGAGCACAAACGTTGCCCAATTTTTCAACATTGCATAGAGAACTGCCGCTGCCTGACGACTTTGAACACACTGGAAACGGCCACTCTGATTTGCCTGGTGCAAGTGTTTTGGCAATGGTCTGTCGTGGGATAAGATTAATGTCACTCTTTGTGTATGCATCCAACGTGCCCATTGTATTGGATTCAACGATACCACGGGCTGCCATATTTGTCCAAACTGAGGACATGCTGCATCACTACAAAAAAATACATCAAAATGATATTAAACAATGATATTATATAATTTTTATATTAATATATTTAGAATTCGCGTGTTCGTTAATTGAGCGGTAACAATAATTAAATCAATTAACTGGTAAAATTACGTTTAAAATGGTTTATTTGTAAAATAATAATTTTAAGTGAGAAATGTACGTGAAACTCGTGAGACATGTACAGGTGGAATGAATGACGAGAAAAAAAATATAATAAAAATGAAAAGTTAAATTAATTGCTTTTTTTTAAATTACCTAGACAACATTAAACAAACAACATTAAACAAGAAAAGAGAAGGGGAAAGCAAGAAGGCCGCGATTAGGGTGCATCCTCAAATGCAAACAATGGAAAGCGTCTTCAGGAGTGATCAATGAGAAAGAGCGGCCGCGGCTTCAAGACTTGCTTTCTACTTCTCGAAGCGCTCGAAGCGCCAGGACGGCACGCGGGAGAAACGACGCATCGCTGAGGCGCCACATATATAATACATATAATCGCGTTCGAATTGCAGGTAATGTTGTGTTTATTTCTACTACATATTTACATTTCTTACTCTCTTTAACATTCTTCCCCCCTCCCCCCATATGATTCAACACAGTGAATTCTCTATATATGTTCCCAAGGCATGACCGATAAATGCCGCGGAATTATCCCCAATACCTCGTGAGGGGCCAAGAAGCTCGAGAGACCTCGATGGCTGAGGGTGTAATATAATGCGTGTCGGGTGTATCGGTGTGAGACCCGGAGATCACTACTAATCCAATAACAAAACTAATTTAATTTTCATTATTTTTTTATGGGACTTTCACCAACATATTCGTGGCATTTTTCTAATGAAAATGATACCAAATATGATATAATTCCGATGATATTTACATGTGTAATTGTTTAAGATCTTTGTGGGCATTATCGAAATTATCGGTAATGGAATCTATTTTGGGCCGCCACAGTTCTTATACCGATGCCATAAACTTCGTGCCGGCAATACGTATAAGAACTGCCGCGTTGCGACCGTGTCCTGGTGTTGTCAATAGCTCAGCTATTCGTGCTCGCCGCCGGGATCGGGTTGAACGACCACCGATGTAAATCGTCTGTTTACGTCTAACGTCAAACTTGTCGCGTGGACCATAGTCCCCAAATTTGAAATATCAAATCCGTTACCTCTCGTCCTTTGTCTCCTGCGCAGCGCCGGTCGTCAGGTCGCTGCCTCGACCTTCGTAATATCGAAAATCCCACTCCCTACTCCTTCCGTAGCCGATGGCCCCGCGCAGTATAAAGAGGCCAGCGTTAATCGTTCGCGGGTCCTACTGTGACATCTCTCGATCGCTAGATCACGTTCTCGGTATTCTCGTGCGCTTCACGAATTACCTCGCTTCTCTACAAATCGTGCGCTTTACGATTTGTGCGTCACATCATCTTCTCCATCTCCTCATATCACTTTCTACCATTTCATTCACCCTTTGTATATAACTCAGTTTCTTATAGTATAGTAACTTTTACCAACAATTCTACGTTCAGTCTCTACCCATATTCCATCGCAACCTAAGCATTCCTTTGTCGCTATAGTATTCAATAGTAATGAACGATGAAAATTTCGGACGCAAAGAAGGACAGCATGCGGGAAAGAAAGAGACCGGGGACCGCAGTAGCCGGAAAAGTTCAAAGGCACGCGGTGAGCTCAAGCCCTTAAATCAAAACAAAATGTATTATTAGGAATACTCATTTTTAATCATTGTAGGTGGATTGGTGTGTCATGTCTCCCTTTGCATAGTCTATTCATTTTGGGATTGACTATTTTTGAAACACGAAATACTTACACATGAAGTATCTGTGGAGAAACTGGGTAAAAATGAAAGTATGGACTCTGTAGCGGTACGCGATTCGCATCGCAAGATGTTAGAGTTGACCGCCTGCAGATGTTAGGGTCTAAGGTAATAAAACCTACCCTGACGTTTGCAGGATGGCAAAAATTATTTTATTTTCCGAAATGACTTTACGGGTGTAGAAAAGTTAACTACCCCATCATAAACGTTGCCAGCCGAGTACCTCTGGGGCCTGTCCGACCGCGCAGTACGCGCGGTCCCGACAAGACCCTTTTTGCCAAACATTTGGCGACCACCTTTGCCAGTGACCATAAAATAACAGATGCGAGATTTCCTACCCCAGCGAAGCATAGCTCCGCCTTCCTATCTTCGGAAAGGTAACGCCTTTCTGAAGATCAGGATATAAAGGGAGGAAATCCACAAAACCTTCTTCTTGTCTTCTAGCCTTGTCTTGTCTTGTCTTGTCTACGTACTTTGTTTATCGGTCTCACTGTATTTTGAACACGTTTGTAAAAATAAAGTCCTTGTTCTTGTTCAAACAACCCCGTTTCTGTCGCAACACAACCACAGACTCCGTAGTTAGTTTCCTCAATACAAGTATATTTTCGCATGTCGTGTGCAGGAGACTTGTTGCCTCGTCGGCGACTCGTGACTCTCTCTCTCTCTGTGGTCCTCTCGGACAGACTGCTAGGACAAGATTCCAGGAAAAAGCCAAGATGGAAGACTAGGAAAAACCTAGTATGAGAGGAAGGTAAGCAGGGGAAAGTAAGCACATGCGGAAAAGGACAATCGCGGAAGGATGTCATAAAAAACGGAGAAAGCGGAAAGGTTCGCCAGGACCTGATCGGAGACTTTGAACAGGTCCAAACGAGACCTGGGAAACATAAAACAGCAACGGTTGGGCCCGCGTGGGTCTGGTTGCCAGATGTGAATGAGGACTGACCAGACCCGCGCGGAGCGGAAATGTAAACAAAGGAAAAGGGATAGAGAGAGAGAGTATGGAAAACTTTCTGAAAATTGGCAGAGGCGTAAAGCGGCGCCAAGACCGCCACATATCATAACCCTTTCGTTACGGCAGACCGCTCCGCCAGAGTGACGCCACTGAACGGGGCACCGTGCCGAAAAGTGTGCACGATGAACGTCGGTAGTCTTTTCAGTGTTTACAAGTTGCCGGATATAGACGGCACACGTACACACAGGTCGTCGCGTGGATGCCGGATATAGACGGCACCCGTAACGAAAGGGTTAAGAATACTTATCTTTCATCATTGTCGCATATGATACTTCAGGTGTACGTTTTGTGTTGCCAAACTAATTAATCTTATTTACAGGTTACGCAAAAGAAGACATCTCGTCATAATAGCTACAATTCCAAGGACAATAACTATCCAATATAAAGACATGATAGTCAAGTCAGTGCACTTATTCCATATAAAAAAATGTTACATAAAGCAGTAATACAGCCCGTAAATGATTAGAGGTCGAAAGTACTCCAAGTTATCGCTCCGCACCTGACCCGTCCAGTGTTGGCCCTGGGGGACTTTAATGCAAAGTCTACCATGTGGAGGAACCCCAGGACCGACTCCCGCAGCAGGACCATGGAGGAATGGGCGAAGGGACTGCAGCTCCGGCTGAAGAACCGGGGCTCTGCGGCCACGTGCGTGCGGTGGAATGGGGGGTCTATTGTCGACCTGACATGGGCCACCCCCGCAGCCGTGCGCTGCGTATCCGCCTGGCGGGTGGCCGAAAAGTGGGTGACTCTGTCGGACCACCATGGAGGTGGAGGAGGTCACTACGCGGACGGATAGGTCCTTCTGGGTCAGAAACACCCGGTTCGCGCACAAGACATGGACGCGGAAGCAGCTGGACGTGGACGTCTTAAGAGCCTCAGCTCTCGCCTACTCGTGGGCGTCTAAAGTTTCTTCATTAGAACAGTGCCACGAATATGTTGGTGAAAGTAAAAAAATCATAAAAATGTCATAAAAAAATAATTAATAATAAAAAAGTTCAAGTTTTGATTTAAAGACGATATATACGTACATACGTACGTTGTCCTTCTTTGCGTCCGAAACTCTAATCGTTCATTACACAAGTAAATACCATCGGAATTATATGATATTTGGTATCAGTTTCATTAGATGAATGCCACGAATATGTTGATGAAAGTCCCATTAAAAAAAAACAATGAAAAATAAAGAAGTCTTGTTATTGGTATTGTTAGTAGTGGTCTCCTGGTCTCACACCGATGTACTCAATTCGTATTATGTTACACTCCTCGACGACCGAGGTTTCTTGCGTTTTTTCGCTGCTCCTGGCTACCCCGCGATAGTGGGGATAATTCCGCGACCTCATCCAGGCCTCGGCGACATATATTGAGAATTCACTGTATTCGTTTTTGACGACAGAACAAAACAATAGTTTGTGGCATGGCCCACCGTAGAAAATATACCTAAACCGCCTATTTGCCGAAAATTGTATTAAATTAAGCTTCTTCTAGCGGCCATTCGCTCGTTCATAGCGTAACGATCATTCCGTCAAGGGCCAAATTCGAGTCCTTACCCTTAATGATATCAAACTGTTCCAAAATTCGCTGTACACAGTGTATAAAAACAATGAACATTAATATTTGACCATTTTTTCCAGGTCAAACATTTTTTATGTTCTCTTAAAAAATAACTAAATTTTCGTGAACTATTTTATTTCGTATATCTACAAGGTGTCCCAAAATGGTATAGACATGGAGGGAATGATTTTACATGAGAAAATAAGTCGAAAATATCGAATAAATTTTTTTCATATGACGCGTTGTGTTCGAGAAAATTGTTTTTAAAATTGTAGAATTGGTTGGTCACGAATAGACACGTTAGACAATTCCTATTTAAGAGTACGCATGTTCGCCGAATTTTCAAACTCTAATTTAGTAATCACATAATGGCGAATTTGTCTGACTAGGTCGAAAATCTGCGTCTTTCACCTTTAAGCTCTCATCTTTTGTAACTCATTGTAGTGTTGACTGATTTTAATGAAATTCTCGGAATATGTATCGTTGATACAGATCTACAAAACGTAATTTCTACATTTTCAATATAAGCCCACATGAAAAAGTTGCAAAATACAACTTTTTGTATTTTCTCTACAATTCCGACCAATTGCAAGTTATGAGCGTAAAGGTGAGAATTACGCGAACGAGAACTTTACTCTCCTTGTCCCTGTGCTATCTTCTGATACTTCTCGCATAATGCAAGCCTATTCCTAGAGCCTAGGGCGGTGCTTTAAGTCAGGTCTGGGCAACTGATGGCTCGCGAGCCACATGTGAGCCCTCTTTCCACTCCTGAGGGTCCCCGCCATGCTCCTATGGAGTGTGGGAGAAGGGGGCGGGGGCTAGGAACCTATATAAGAGGTTGTCTCCACGAGATATAAAAGGAGGGTAGGGTAATATGAAGTGACCACTAGTGGTAGGGGTCGTGAAGCGACGACGGGAAGAGTTGCTCAGGCCTGCCTTAAATAGTTGGGGGGGGGGCGAACTGATTGCTGGTAGAAACCGTGTGGTTCACGTCGAAGAAGTTGGACAGGCCTGCCCTACGTCACTGCATTCCTGCTAGGGACCTTGTCATCTCACCACAATAACTTTCTCACATTAGTTGATACACTTCCTTCCTCGACTGTTTGGCATGCCGTCACGCTCGAATTTGATGCGATTCGTAATATTTTCGAAAAGCTCGATTACTGACTACACGCTGACCTCTTTTTATTATTTTTGATATTTTATTAATGCTCACAACGTATTTTTTTAAGTTTAACATTATTTTCTTTTCTGTATCGTTTATTTAAATGCCACGACCCATTTTTCAATATTTCAAGATAATTAATTTTACTATATTTGTGTTCACTCAACGAATTATTAAAAAATAAACAATTCTGTCTCGGTCTTATGCTTTCAATAGACATTGCCTTACTGACTTCTATGTTATTACTGTCCTATACTCTGTTGCAGCCGTTTTTCACAAAGATCAGCATATATCCTTTAAAATATTATAAAAAATTATCATTTTTGCGTATAATACTATAAAAGAAGGATTGTTTATACAGTCGGAGACAAAAATAAGTGGGCAGTTAGTGGAAACAGGTAAAAATGAAGTTTATCGAATTAACATGACTGTTATAAATTTAAGTTTTACTTATTATATAGCTTTATAGTGTATAGAATATTTAGTGAATAATTGAAGTTCATATTTACACCTTTGTGTAAACACGCCGTACCATAACGAGAATGACAGCTATTTTTTACTCAATGAAATGCGTAATAAATTGAACACATAAAAAAATTAATACTTGGTATTGCCGTCTTTTGCTTGTATTACTGCTTTCAGTCATCGGGGAATACTTTGTGTTAACTTTTCAATATAATCGTTACTACTAATTACAAATTTTTTCATATTCAGACTGTAACCTTTTGGAAAAATCGACCTTATTATTTCGCTGGTCCATTGGAACTTTTGCGTCCAGTAAACTCCAAAGGTTCTCGATAGGATTCAAGTCAGAAGTCTGGGCCGGCCATTCAAGCAATTTAATATTGGAATCCTTAAAAAATTGTTTAGTTTTCTTAATAGTGTGCTTAGGGTCATTGTCTTATTGAAAAACATTTCATTTAGTATGTTAATATGCTTATCTGCATTCATAATTCCGTCAATTTGTACTAACGTACCAATTCCGTTTCCCAAGAAACACACGCACACCAGTAGTGATCCACCGCCAAATTTATCTGTGGGTGTAATAAATGATCTTCTATATGTTACATGTTTTTTTCTCCAGACTTTGTGGTTCTTTTTTAATTGCCGCAACTCAAATTTACTTTCGTAGCTCCAAATTATATTTTTCCAGAATGCTAGTGGCATATTTGCATATGTTTTTGCAAACGCTAAACATTTTCTCATATTTCTTTTATTAATATGTGGCTTACGTCTAGCCTTGCAGCATCTTGAACCAGCTGCGTGCAGCCTTCGTTTTATTACTTTGTTGAAACATTTACTTCCACTATTTCTGCAATACTTCTTGCTGCAATCGTTGAATCTCTTCCACTTGTACGTAAAATTCGACGGTTTTCTTGTATGGTGGTACATACAGCGTTTGCGTCAACGACTTCTTAAATTTTTCACGGTCTTATGTACTATATATTTTTTATAAATTTTTCCTATTGCACTTTTAAATACGTTGCACTTCCGAGTTATTACGCGGTGACTTAATTTCTTACAGCAGTCCAATACAATTAAATGGCGAATTTGATATGAAATTTCTTTCGTTTCTGGCATTCTGCAGTTATTGTATTGTGACGTTGTAAATTTTTCAACGTCACTTCTCTGCCCATTGCGATCTATCGGAAGGACCGGACCGCCGATTATCGCGCTAAACGAATGCTCGAAAGGTTAGAAAGCGCTCCCCGAGGAACTTCCGTATCGATCGTAGATCGACTTCTGACTTTCGCGCGCGCCGAGCACGGCCGAGTTTTAGGAACGTGCTGGACGCACCCAACAAGTTTCCCGACCACATCGAAGGGCGCCTCGCTTCGTGGGACCGCCCGTCGACAAACTCATGGCCATTGCGAGAAAAGTCATGTTCACATGCATTTGGAAAATGGAGCCACTGCACACGGGCCAGACAACCCGGAGGCGACGATGCGGGACTCGGCGTGGGTGGTGCAGTCGTAGCATGGGGACGTTTCGGACCTCCCCCGGCCGCAAAATGCGGTCGTGATCATTTTTCGCGTATGGTCCGGGGCCCGAGGACTAATCGAGGACCGGGCCGGCATTCTAGTATTTCGCGTGCGTAGCGCGCAGCATTAGGAAAAGTCGGGACTAAGGCTTCGAGTAGGGGTAACGAGGACCCTCTCGGCGCGTTACCATCAACCAAAGGACCACTGTCGTGATAGCTGCCGTCTCTAACGATTCGTCGGGTACCATAGTCTATTAACTTTCGGCTCGCAACCGACTTATCATTACTGTATCGCGGCGTAGTTCGAGTGTCTCGTTTCGGCGCAGTTTCCGTCGAAGACCCGCGGACCCATGCGAATATCTCCTTAGGGAACGGCGGAAACGGTAAGTCGTCCCTCGGGGTCTCGCAAGCTCGCGTATCGCTCGTCGTACGCGTCAACGTCCCGTCTCGTTCTCCAGACTTCGTTCTACGCCTCCTGCAATTCTTTCGCGCCTAAGCAGTTGACGTTTTGATGTTTCCGGCAGTTTCCCGTCAGAATAGAATTCGGAAGTTTTCCTCGGAAGAGTCGCGGTCGTAGGAAATTGTAGTCGATCCCGTCTTTTTCACGTTTCTCGTAGCGAATTCCGCCGCGCAAAAAATATCGTATCACGTGCGTCCGACGTTGATCTCGCGCCCTCGCGGTATCGCGAGCTCGCGTATCGTTCGTCGAACGCGTAAACGTCAGTATCGTTTCGGGAACTATAGCGACAGTCTATTTGTAATTGCGCCGTCCATCTGCGTTCCGAGAAGTTTCGCCTCGGCGAACGTTCACCTCGTGTCGAAGTACCACATGAGCGCGACGATCTTTTATAGTAACGACAACTACGCGCTGCGAACCCTCCACCTATTCGCTAACTTTGTATGAAGAGCGCGGACTCTCGAATGCGGCCACGTGGCCGCGTATTTTGTACACTCTGACTTGTAATAAACAACTAGAGCCAATTCCGTAATTCGTTATTTTGACCTGCGAGATCGGCCCTGCCCTGACCTTCTATATTATCTGACCTTCTAGGTTATTGCCGTGTCCAAACCTTGGACCTATTCGTCTCCCTTCCGTCTCGCGGTTCTCGAAGGAACGACTTCCGCCCTCCGCTTCGCCCTCGGGCGAAAAGTCTTCGCGTTTCGAGCGTTACCCGAGCAGAAGGCTCTCTTTTTCGATTCAGACCTTCGAGAACTCGTTTGTACCGGGGAGGGGGGAGAGAGAGAGAGAGAGAGAGGCGCGTACAGTGGTGTCAAGGCGGCAAAAAATCCATTTTATAAATTTTTGATTTTTATAAAAAAAAATTATTTTTGTATAGCCTAATAGTGCGTGCATAATGTGCCAAAGTCCGATTTTCAAAAAAAAAATTTTTTACGGAGATATACGCATGGTAAATAACCATTTCTTTGCTCCTGGAAATTCATCAGTTTTCAGTGCGATAGTTATGTAATTACTCCGCCTATAATTGAATACTTAGGGGTCTACAAATCATATGGATTATTGGAAATTGCTTCAACTATTAACTGGCAAAAAATTAAAAAAAAAAGTTGTTTAACATTAAGTAATATGGACTAACCTGAAGCCTCTTTGCGTTACACTCATTTTTCATTTATGGAGGAATACAGAAAATCCTTTGAAAAGGTTCTTTCTGGAACTAATCGTTTTGGCAAGTTGTAATATTGATCTAGCTTTGTGCAAAAAATCATGAGATACTTCGAGATACTTTCGCCGCAATTTAAGTCTAAATATCAACTTTCGGAATTTCCAAGAATGAATCGCGCGGATGTCACGATTATTTGATGTTTCAGGTGAAATTTTTTAGGGATAGATCATTTATAATAAAGAAAAATGTGAAATAGTTAGTTAGAATTAATTGTTTAAATAAAAAAATTTAATAATTTCTTTATGTTAAATAAACAAGTCTTTCGTTCATAAGTGAAATTTTTAAGGGATATTATACTAGATAATAAAAAAAAGTGACAGTCATATGTATAAAAAAATATTTAATAACAATTTTTTTTGTTAAATAAACAAAGATTTC
This sequence comes from Halictus quadricinctus, assembly GCA_028454245.1. NCBI lineage: Eukaryota > Metazoa > Arthropoda > Insecta > Hymenoptera > Halictidae > Halictus > Halictus quadricinctus. Next base: position 5,292,400 of record CM052114.1, on the reverse strand, counting down.
GTTCACTGGACCACTGTCGCAAAAATGCAACAGGCATTTTTCTGACAGTGGTTTAATGAGCGTTATAAAAATAATTTATATAACAAAAAAAATTGTTAATAAATATTTTTTATATATAAAGAATTAATAAATTATATGCATTTCACATTTTCTTTTATTATTTGGAAAGATTCCTAAAAAATTCACCTAAAATATCAAATACGCCGTAACTTCCGCACGATTCATTCTTGGAAATTCTGAAAGTTGATATTTAAACTTAAATTGCGGCGAAAGGATCAGGAAGGGTCTCAAGATTTTTTTACACAAAGATAGTTTAATATTATACCTTGCCAAAACGATCAGTGCCAGACCAAAATCTATTAAAGGATTTGTTGTATGCTTCCATAAATAAAAAATGGGCAGAAAACAGAGATTTAGCCCATATTACTTAATGTTTAACAACTTAAAAAAAAAAAAATTTTTTACTAAATAAGCGTCTCTACAAATTTTCAAACAAATTCGTTGGATAGTTTCGTTTTTACAGATTTTTTGCCGCTTTTTGGCCATTTGGCACCACTGTGCGGCGTACGCACGACCATACTCGGCCGGCCTCAGTGCCTGTAAACTCCCGGAGTTGGCCCTGTTTCCGTCTTCCTACGCGGCGAAAAGGGCCAACGTTACAATATAAATGTTCTTACTTGTACGAAGCTTGAATTGGTACTAATAAGTTTGATGGTGATCGCTGCATGTAAGCGTGAACTGTGCCTAATGTTTGTATACATTTCTTACCTCACAATAATATTATAACCAAGTGTCTACTTATTTTTGTCCCCTGATAAATAACTGACATTCTCGTTATGGTACGGTGTGTTTACACAAAGATGTAAATATGAACTTCAATTATTCGTTAAATAATCTATACACTATAAGGATATATAATAAATAAAACTTAAATTTATAACAGTCATGTTAATTCGATAAACTTTATTTTTACCTGTTTCCACTAACTGTCCGCTTATTTTTATTTCCGACTGTATATCTATATGCG
>CM052114.1:5278018-5290873 GCA_028454245.1 Halictus quadricinctus | reverse complement strand
TGTTTTTGAAGTCATCTAGTAAAGTCATCTTATGGTGCTGAGGTGGAAAAAATATTTATTCATGAAAGAAAAATTTTTTTAATTAATAATAACAGTGGCTAAATATATGAAAAAATTTAAGATAGTGTTGATGACAATAGCTCATTATTAAATTAATATTCAGGTTGGTCGCTTATAAACTTCGATATGAGATCTGTATTTGTTCGAATTTTTCCGGGTGTTCCATTTTTTACAACTAGAGTTTGCAACTACAAAATTGAAAAAAAATAAAATACGTATTAATTACAATTAATGTTATACTTAATTTATATTAATTAGAGATTATGTACACAAGATTTACATGTTAGTTAAATATTTCATATAAAACAATTAAGCTGTACGTTCTAATCCTGGTTAAAAAAATAATGTGCGTTCGGTTTTATGCTAAAAGACGGCCCGGTTCTGTGCCATGCTAAAAGACGTCCCGGTTCTGTTCCAGGAAAGACAACACGGTTCTGTGTCAGGGTAAAAGACGGCCCGGTTCTGTTCCAGGAAAGACGGCTTTCCTGGAGGCTTTCCTAAGGCTGAGCAGATGCCAGCACTATTTCGGGAACGCCGAAAACCCGGGCATGAGCACTCTCCTATCCTCTCTGCTATCATCTTATTGGACTTCATGTCTCATGTTCTGAAATATCGACTGTTCAAAAAGCAGAGATTTTGGTATGCCCTCTACGATTTAGAGTGGTGAGTTTAGGAATTATATTGAATTACAGGTATCGAAGGCGTAGTTGCGAAATCACATCCGAGAATATTCGTTACATAGTTGCCAATTTACTGTTACTGTCGTGTAATGCACAGCACGTATTTCGGCTATTTTCCAAGTTACACTCGCAATTCTGGAAAAGTAATCGAAACGAGCCAATACATGATTAATTCAACCTGAATATTTCATCTCTGTTTAAATAAAATTAAAGTCCCAGAGTTGGGCAAAATATTTATCTAAATAAAAATTTCGAATAACGAATAAAAGATACAAAATTTTTATTCGTTATTCGAAGGTTCGAATAAAGAAAGTATCTTTATTCGACGAGTATCGAATAAATAATTTTATTTGACGAGAATTTATCCGACGAATAAAGATAATTTTTTTGTTGGAAGCTATAAAGCTCATTTGTATTAACAATATTATTCTGATTAAAAATATAAAAGCCTAAATTGCCAATAATGCTCGATTCTCCAGTTGTAATTAGAATAACATTGTTAATACGAATAAGTTGTAGAGCTTATCCCGTTGAAAATGACCAGATTGTATAATACACGTCTACACGCGGTGAAGCACGGAATCAGAAAGAGCGACCAAGCGAAACCGCGGCGATAAGCGTGCCGGCGCGATCGCTTGCAACGCATGCGTAAAAGTTTTCTCCACGCAACGCATGCGCGGAGCGCCGTTGGCCCTACAGGAACACTAAAATCTCGGACGTGAGCACTCTCATTTCCTCTCTGTGTTTATATTTACTTTTTATTGCTTTATAGGGGTGATTGAGCGTGGCGGTAGATATCGCTTAGAAATGTGTCCAGACAATAAAAGAGACACAATCACATTGATTGGTTTGATACAAAATCATGAAGTTGGTACGGAAATGCCGTTGAGGTACAAAATGTTATGTTGGTATGGTAAAAAATAAAATGATACAAATTTTTTTCGAGTCGCCAAAAAACCTTTTGAGAAACATGTTTTTAATGCAAAATGAGGCTATTTGCAAAATATGAGCTCAATCCTGCATGACCGATTTTCGGAACTTTAGCCAAACTGTTAAGAAAGGCAATGAATGTCTATGTAGCTTCTGTATCTTGCAATTAATGCAAACGATTTTTTGTTGCATGAAAATCTGCAGTCTAATCACGAGAATTGACACAATGACAAAACTGTTTAACTATTTTTGCACTTTCTGTGGCCACTGAACTGTCAATACTGTTATCGCAAGATTGTCACCTTGTAACCGTTTATTGTGCTATTGGTGTGCCTGCACGTATGCGCGTACACCGGTAGCGATGAAGGGACGGTTACGACCCTTTTATAACGAGGTTCGTGCCTCCAGGCACTGGAAGACGGAGAGGTTCTAACTACTCTTTGAATTATTCGGAGACGATGTCGGAGGTAGAACTCCACGTCTGGGTCCTTGTATTCTTTAAGAATTTCGCGTTCCTCACGCCACGATATTGTCGGTGGCGGCGCAGATTCGTCGCGACCTTCCCGAACGAACGTGAGTCGTCGTAACACACGAGCACCCCGCTGATTACTCAGGAGGTGTGCACGTATGACGACACGTACAAGGCGTCGGTCAAGCAGCCGACCCTGAGGATCGTCTCCGTCGTCACCCCCAGGTGGTTTCGGAGATTTTCCAGTGTCGGTGGAATGACTATAACCGTACTAACTCGTCTACGAACGCGTCACGGTTTTCCCTTGCGATGGTGGGCCGTCATAACATACATGCACTCTGCTGATATCTCAGGAGACGTGCATATATGGCGACACGTACAAAGCCTAGGTCAGGCTGCCGACCCTGAGGATCGCATTCGTCGTCATTTGACGCGAGTTCTGATGCTTTCCGGTGTCAGTGGGATGACTTTGACTGCATTGAGCCGTTCGTATTCCGTACCGCGATTATTCCGAACGATGGTAGGTCGTCGTAACACACGTGTACTCTGCTGAAATATCAGAGGAGTGCACGTATGGAGACTCGTATTAAGCCTCAGTCGGCCAACGAATCCTGATAATCACACCCGTCGTCACTAGGCAGCGGATTCGGGTGCGCTTCGGGTTCGGTGTACCTTCCTCGACTGTACCAAGCCTGTCGTGAATTTCGATCCCGTATTATCGCGTAACCAACTCCTCTCGTCTCGCTTTTGACTTTACTTGGTCACGGCCGTATCTTACGGCCTGCAAAATTTACGGCTACACTGTCGTGCGGTTTGCACGACAAGCTCCTCTGTTTGAGGGGTGCTCGAGACGAACGGAACGCAGTTGGTTTGACTGTATCGTTCCTGAGTCGGTTTGACTCGATCGCCGCGTACTGGACCGCCCGAAACTATTGACACGTGCTCGACCGCTCCCAGACATAGAGTGTACTAACACTAACACTAGCCTCATCTACATGAAATAGTTGTCAAGTTTGTTTGCACTTCGACATCATGTTCTATCACGGGGTAAATCATTGATATTTAAATCTTTGTTCATGTGACTGTATCGTTTTACAGATTATGTCGGATCACCGAATCACGCAACAACAATCGGAAAATTTATAGCCCAACAAATCGATGTTAACGCGATCACCGAGCTGATACTTGGATCAATGGGAGCGGCGATATTCAACATGATACCGGATGTCTTACTTGAAGCTTTGGTGAAACTTATGACCAACATATTATTTATTGCTCCCATCGATCTAACGCAGACATATTTCTCGGAATGGAATAAAGGAAATCCCGTATTTTATTATCGACTATCGTACATGTCGGAATACAGTGTGCACTCGATGGAAGGCGAAACGATAAATGGTAAAACAAAATCTCCTGTTTTCCTTTATACGTAGATGTCATTTAAAACCTGCATTGGTGTATTAATTTGTATAAAAAGAAGGAAAGGTAATCTTTTATCGGCTAGGCATTTGGAATATATTTAGAACAAACACTTACTTACGTACTTTGAAAATTTTAAGAGATTCCATTTAACTTCACAGATTGAACGAAAAAATATAAAATAACAGAAATGAACCACACTAATATCAAATTAACTTTTTTTGAATTTAGGAACGCTTTTAAACGACCTGTTTAATTCCAGGAACGGCCCATATGGATGATGTTGGATACTTATTTAACGTGCTATCGTTGAATGCACCGACAGACCCTAAACATCCATTCAACGTCTTCCGAAAGAAGTTCGTCAGGTTGTGGACGAACTTTGCTAAATATGGGTAAGGCTAAATAATCAAAATAACAGCTCGGATAATACAGGGTCCTGTCCTAGCCACCCTTTGCCATCTGCTCTCCCCAACTCTTTCCTCAAATATCCTGGTACCCCTTCTCCCTTCACTATCCCATACCACTTGTTGTGCTTTGCTCTTCCTATCTTTTCCCATCTCTCGCCCTTCTGCTTCTTCTTCTCCCTTCTCACTATCTCTCTCCTCTCCTCCATCATTTCTTCCGCCTCTGCTGTCCAACCCCTCTCTTCCCAGAAACCCCGTATCTCCTCCTCCCACCCATCTACCGTCCCTCCCCTTCTTCCCCTTCCCCTTACCTGCTCCCAACACAGTCTTACCAACTCCCCCCTTTTCCCTCCCTCATTTTCTTTTCGAAACCCCATGCCCTTAAGCCCGCTCTCCCCCTCAATAACTCCCTCTGCAACTCTTCCCTGACCATGTACCCCGGCGTACACCTCTCTACCCCTAGCACCCATCTCAGATACCTATCCTGCATTCTTTCCAGTCCATCTCTCTCCTTCCATCCCCAAATTTCCACCCCAGAGCTGACCACCGACCATACCAGCTTGTGAAACAGCCAGATCCTTCTTCCCCAGTCGTTCCCGAACCTTCCCTTCCCGATCCCCCATACCTGCCCCATTACCGCCGCCCCCTTCCTAATCCTATCCTCCACGTGTTTCTTCTGTCCCCCATGTCTCATAATAACATACCCTATGTATCTAAACTCATTCACTTCCTCCAGCACCTTACCTTTCCATCTCCAAGTTATCTTTTTCCACTTGCCTCCCCCCGTTTTTTTCGTGGGGAAAATGCTTTTCGCATACCCCGGTTCCCTGGGGAGAGCCTGGATCACGCGAGTACTCAACAGGACACTTCCCAGCTATCATCATACCCCGGGGGAGGAGGTTAGCCCCCTCCCCATTGCCTATACTATAAGACCCCAGACGGAGGGACCCACCGGGTGTCCCCATCCCTGGAGTCTTCGGATTGGGCTTCCCGAGCCCCAGCTCGGTCCATCCACAGCTCCCGGAGTCTTCGTGGCCCGCTCAGGGCCGGAAAAATTTGGGAGTCATTGCTATGTCATCCGTTGTCAGAACTAGATCTATTCATCGTTAGTCTAAACTGAGTGTAGAATTCAATTCGGATCGCGTAACTAGCCATATGAAAATTAATTCGACCAGAAACTTGCACCACTACACATTGTGGAAAACTTCGTGCATATTGACGAAGGAAATTGCATGTAGCTGGATTCGAACCCTGGCCATCACGGTAGCAATTCCACCAGCGGGCTCATGAGCCACGTACACACTGCCCACCCCCCCTTCTACACCTCATTACCTTTGACTTTTCTACGTTCAGCTGCAGTTTTCTCTCCTCCAGATATTTTTCCAACCCTCTAATCAATCCCCTCATCCCCTCCTCCTCCTCCGCTACCATTGCCAGATCGTCCGCGTACACCAGTGTGCATATTTTCCTTCCCCCTAACTTTATTCCCCCCAACCTCCAGCATCTCGTCCATGTCCGCCAATAGCAGCGTGAACAATAGTGGGCTTAACGGGCACTCCTGTCTCACCCCCCTTGACGTCCAAAAACTTTCCCCTTCCTCTTCCCCCACTCTAACCTTATTCTTCGTCTCCTTCAGAATTTCCTCGCATCTCTCGACCAGCCCTTCCCTTACCCCCTCTTTCTCATTGCCCTTACCAATACTTCCCTATCTACCGAATCGAATGCTGCCTTCAGATCTACGAAAAATATCACCACCTTCCTGTCCTTTCTCCTCACCTGTCTGTTCATTTCATAGTTTAACACATAGATGTTGTCCACGCACCCCACTCCCTTCCTGAAACCCGTCTGACTCGCGGGCAACAATACCTTCCCCTCCACCTCCTCCCTCAACCTTTCTGCCAGAATCGCTGCGTATACCTTATACGCCGTTTGTACTAACGTAACCCCCCTGTAATTTTCCACATTCCTGATGTCCCCCTTCTTCGCAATTGGTACCACTATCCCCACCGACCACTCCTCCACCCAGATCTCCCCCCTCCATACCCTATTACACACCCTCTACAGCCACTCTTCCACCTCGCTCCCTCCATACCCATACCTCACTCCTGATCCCATCCCCTCCCGCCGCTTTTTTCTCCTTCAGCCTCTTTATCGCCCTCATTACCTCCCATTTTTCTATATCCCTTTCCCTGTCATACCTCCTTCTACTTTCTCCTCCCATCCTCACCCTCCACTCTCACCCCACCCAGTATCACCCGAGTTCTCTTCCTCCTTCCCTGTTCACTATTTACCACACCTGCTTCTCCGTTTTTACCCTCTCTAATTCCCTTTCCCATCTATCTCTCTCCTCTTTCTTTTTCTCCTCACACATCGCCCTGTTCGTCTTCTTCATTTCCCTATATTTTATACCCTCCCCCCTTCTTCCTCCATCTTCTCATTTCCTCCCTCACCTTCCTTTTTTCCTCTCTACATTCATTGTCCCACCACCCTTTTCTTCTACCCTTTTCCTTTTTCGCAACCCCTCCTAACGCTTTCTGAATACTCTCCTTTAGCCCTTTCCAGTCTTCTTCTACCCCTCTTCCTCTTCTTTTCTCCTCCCGAACCTTTCCCTGAATTCCCTTATCCCTTCCTCCGACCAGTTTCCTACACCTAGCCTCTTCCCTTTCCCTGCCTTCTTTCCTCTTTCCCTCCTATCCCCTTTAACCCATACTGTCAGTGGTGTGTGGTCCGAATCTATTCTTTCCCCTACCTCTATCTTCTCCACCCCCTCTCTTGTTTCCTCGTTTCCTAAAATAAAGTCTACTACCGAATTCCCCCTTCCTCCCGTGAACGTCCATTCTCCTTCCTCGTCCCCCTTCGTATTTCCGTTCAGTATTCCACACCCCCTCTCTCCCATATATCCACAAAGCCTCTTCCCTTCCGTATTCACTTTCTCGTCCGTAGACCTCCTGCTCCCTCTTCCCCCTCCCTCCGCCTCCTCAACCACCTCCCCCCTTCCCGTCCCGTTCTTGCGTTAAAATCCCCCCTATGATCGCCCTTATTCCTTTCTCCCTCCCCTCTATCCATTCCCCTATCTCTTCCAATTTTCTATCCTGATCCATGTTAACGTATACCCCTATCACCCGCCACCAACCCTCCCCCATCTTTATTCTCGCCATCATTATACCCTCCTTCCCTTCTACTTCTCCTCTTTCTATATCTAACTCCTTCCTCACCCCCAATGCCAAACCCCCCATTGCCCTCCCCTTCTATTCCACTCTCCTTGCCCATTGCATCTCCAAATAGAACCCCCTTGGTAGTTTTTCCCTTACCCTGCTCCATCCCTTCTCTTCTACCCACGTCGCCATTAATATAATGACGTCCCATGCTTCTAGCACTTTCCAAAACTCCTTGTCCTTATTCATCAGCCCTGCCACATTCCAGAAACCTATTTTATTCCCTGAGATCTTCCTCTCCCTCTTCCTCCTTTCCCAGATCCCCCACCCCCTGATTCCTTCCCTATTCGTTTCCCTGCTCCTCCATCCATTTTTCCTTAATCTCATCCCATCTTTTCACCTTCCCATTTACCCATAATTTCATATACCCTATCTGAACATTCCTTCCCTCCCTCCTTTCTTTTTCCGCTTCCCTTTCAATCCTCTCCCTTTCAATCCTCCTCTCCTCTTCCGTTAGATCATCATCTATCCTTTCCTCTTGCCCCCTAAGCATTTTCTTCCCCTCCAGTACCCTTCTTTTGTTCTCCCTGCCCGCCAATTTCAACAGCACCATTCCCCTTCCGGCTCTTCCTACCTTCCCTACCTTTCTAATCTCGTTAATTCTATGCTCTATGTTTTCTATCCATTTCTTCACACTTTCCCTATTTAACTCTTCCTCTCTCCTCTCTTCCCTCCACTTCTCCCTTTCCCTCCTACACATTAGCTTTCTCCCTTTCTCCCTTTCCCCCCTCATCTCTTCCCTCATCCTCCTCATCTCCCCCATTAACCCCCTAAACATTTCCTCCGTTTCTTTAAAATCCCCTACCCCATCCCTTTTATCTTTCTGCGGAGACCTTTTAGTCGTGTCACTTTTTTTGAAGATTGCATATTCAATCTCCCGCCTCCGTCTACATCCCCTATTCCCCTTTTCCTCCCCAGGATTTCCAAGCTTTCTGTGCTAAGGCACCGTTCTATATTGCTATCCTTCAACATCATCCCTATTCTACCCTTCCCTTCCTTCCCATCCACCCTCCCCATTCCCTTGACTACTTCTCTTCTCTGAGAGTTTATGGGTCCCATAAAATTTTCCGGTAGCGATATCTTTAGTTGGGAAAGAATAGAATATAACATACACTCTCGTTCTGGCAGTGTCGTCAGATCAGGGGAATTGGTTCGATTTGAGGGGAATAAACTACCTTCTTCCAGCCAGTACCGGATTGGTCACATGATTTTGTCACACATGCACGAAAGATATGAAACGCGTTACGCGACCGAGTCGTGGTGGAAGCGTAGAGAAGTAGCGTCGTAGAAGGGGGAGGGTAGAGTGGGAGACGAATCTTAATCTAGCAACACTGTATTCTGGCACTATGCGGTGTCGAGCGGACAAAGAGAAAGAAGAGGAGATAGAGATTTTCTTGTTGCGAAAGAAACATCGCCGTCTTAGGCCCGCTACACACATTCGTTGTTTTAACGTGCGGCAACCGTGCGGTACCGGAAATGCGATTTGAAGCACTATGGATTCAATTAGACGCTGCACATTTGTTTGAACCGTACTTGCATGTCGCTCTTACGTGTAATATTACCCGCAGTTCCCCAAAGGAACGCACGGTCGCCGCAATCGCATATGCGACCGTCATTACATTCGCATGTCCGTTGATGTATATATCCGTTATATCGAAAGAAAACTGTATATTGCAGATGAAACAAGAAACAATTGATTGTGACTTCATATCTTACTTTCGTTTGTATAGGAATCCAACACCAAACAACGTTACAAACGACGGTGCAGAGTTCGGCGTGAATTGGTTAGACAGTACTAACACAGGTATGCAATTGGATATTAACGAAGTAGCAGTCATGAAAAATCGTTTGATCGATGTACCGACTTGGGCTTATCAGCAAGGATACGCCATTAGGCTCCCTGGAGAATCTGACTGCCGTCGTACACCATTGTAATTATATATAATAAATTATATATAATATCATATGGTAATTGTCTAAGTATTGATGTGACTTTAATATAAACATACATGTATCATATAAATATATACATATATATCGTGTTGGGGATTCAAATTGTGGATTTGCCGGCTGTTACGACCACCGTCGAGCGTTTGCTTCAGTTACCTCTCTTTCGACCGTGTTTAGAGTCACGACGTGATTTGTCTGTATATATGCATATACATTTATTGTAATATGTGTATATGCATATATACAGACAAATCTCGTACGACCACGCCTGCTAGTTGAAGAACATTTAAAAGGCTCTCCCTTGGCGAAGCAGCTCTCTTCTTATCAGTCCTCGATCGGGTAATTTTCAGATTCAATTCTCGTTCTATTAGCGTTCGTTCCGCGATTTTATTGAAACTTTGTTCCGTCGAACTGTTTGACGACTTTCCGTTCTTCACCAACTGATATTTCCGCGTCGCGTTGCGTGACTCTGCTGGCGACAAGATATCCGATGCTCGCGTTGAAGATTTTCCCATCGCGGCGGCCTTGGTTAAGATGCTGTAACTAGCGGGGCTAAGATCTGTTCCCGGAAATAAAGTGCATTCAAAGCAAAGGACAATAATCTGAATCTCCCGTCTTCTCCTCGCCACCTCGCGCGTTCAATTCTGAGTGGTCCCGGCCCTCAGGCGACTCCGACCGTCGGTTGACGCCAAACATTTGACGACGACACAATTTATAAAAAATTCTAAAAAAATTAAGAACAATTGTTTCAATAATATCTAACTACTAAATTATTCTAAAACTGGTATCTTTGAAACTTCAATTTTCTTAGAGTTTTCCAATTTTCTTAAACATCTTTGCATAATTTGGAAAATCTGTAGAAAATACACATTAATAATTACGATGAGACACAGCTAACATAATAACATAAATGTGGTCAACTGAAAACTTCGTTATAAAATCGGAAATTATATGCTTTCCGATTTATTTAAAAATCAATTTTGCAACCAAAAATTCTAAAAAAAATCTCAGTTGTGTATGAGATTAGGTAGAATATTCGTGAATATTTTCGTAATTTTTTGTTAAGCATTGTGCTACTAAAAATGTATTTGGTTTGGAAGAACTTTTGCCTATCTTACCCGTCTTTATCTTAAAGATTAACAAAAAAATTATTTAAAATATGTACGACTGTTGAGGAGTAGTATGGTCGAGGATAGGAGTAGAAATTAACTGCACGAGAGTTTTGAGTGAAGTGCTGACCAGTAAGTAACAATGACCAATTTATTAAAACTTACGACCGCTAACTTAACAAATACGGAACCCGACACCACTTAATACTAATAGACATAAAAACCGAGAATAATTACGCGAGAAAATAAAAAGAGAAGGCTAGAGAAGCGCTAAAGCTTTTTACGATATTAACGAGCACCGTTTCGCAGCTCAAGCGAAGCTGGGATTTGAACAGCAACTGATTTTTCGGGAATCCGTTGTGCCCGAAAAGTCAGGACGGTGAGGGGAGAGGTGGCGAGGAGCCTCGAAGGTAGCGAGTAAGTTGTTATGGTTTTGGCAACCTCGTCTCCTCTCTCCCCCTGGCCTATACGCACTCACGTGGCGTCACCTGGATCGTGTGATCCGCAACAACGACATATTTCAGTATACGCCATTAAACCTGATTTTTAGAAAAAAATTTGTAGTCCAACTTTTGCATTGATATCATTTTTAGCGTAAATGTAGTGTAGCGTAGGCCTTTTTCGCCGCGTAGGAAGGCGGGAACGGGGCCAACACCGGGAATTTACGGGCAGAGAGGCCGGGCCGTGTACGGCCGTGAATACGCGGTCCTCCCGGTACTAACGCGTTCTCGAAGATTTTCCGAAACCGAAAAAAGCCTTCTGCTCGGGCGCCAGGCACCGAAAGGGTGCCACGCGAAACGCGGGAGACTTTCGCCCTCGGCCGAGGCGAAGGGCGGAAGTCGAACCTTAGAGAACCGCGAGAAGGACGAGAGGCGCGAAAGGGGTCGAGGGTTCGGACACGGGAATAGCGGGGACAGCCCTCACGGCAGGGCGGATCGCGCAGGCGGAAAGAATCGCAGTACGAAATGGGCTCTAAATGATTTATTTATCGTCAGGTGTTACAAGCACGCGGCCACGTGCCCGCACCCGAGAAACCACTCTCTTTATACAAGATTTGCGAATCGGCGGAGGGTTCACAGCGCGTGGGAGTCGTTCGATAAAATCTGCTGCGCGCGTGCGGTAGATCGGCACGGGTTAATGTTCTCGCCGAGACGAGAACTTCGCGGCGCGCGGGTGATCGGCGCAATCGCCGGTCGCAGCGGCGCGGGAAGAGTATTGGCGACTCCCTCGATGGGGCTCAAGAGGTCCCCTACGGGAACCTCTGGCCCGGCGGTTGCGGTATCCGGTTCTCTGTCCTCCGAGGTATCGTCCTGGAGCTCGTCTAGCTGGTCCTGGAGGCTCTCGTGGGACCGGGCCAGAACCGCCATGTGCCGCGTGATGCGGCGCATCTCTTCGGTAATGGAGAGCCGCCGCTCTAGGACTCGGGAACCTTCTCGGGACATCTACAAGAAGACTGTCGTGTGGGTTTGCATTCAGGTGCCCCCCCTTTCCGGCGGAGTGTACGTCTTGACGTCGGCGACGTGTGCCTTTCCGACCTCTTTCCCCTCCATCGTGCTAAGGCGGTAGACGACGGACGATAATTTTTCGCATACTCGGAAGGGTCCACTGTACCTCGGGCATAATTTTGCGGCGATATTTTGCGCGGCGGATGATAAGACGCGTTGACGTCGCATAACTAAATCTCCGACCACGAAATGCGTCTCTCTCCTGCGAAGATTGTAATATTTCGCTTGCGACTCCTATGCCCGATCTAAATTTTCCCCCATCCAGTGGCGCAGGGTCGACAAGCGCGAGGTCCTATTCTTCCATTCCTCCGTACCGGAAATTTCTAAGTCGAGCGCTGGTTCCCCGTCTGCCCGTCGGCAGGCGCTTGGTCCCGGTTCTCGTCCGAAATTAAAAAACGCGGACGAGGATTGGAGTGCGGTATGCGGTATTATAGGCAAAGCAGAAACTCGGTAGATTGACATCACAATCGCTATGGTCGCGGCCGATATATAATACGATCATTTTTTTCAATACGCAATTCACCCGTTCGACGGGATTCGCCTGAGGATGATACGGGGGCGTGGTCGTGATCGCGATTCCTTACGTTCACGCTAGCTCATGTATCGCTTTGTTAACAAATTCGGTCCCGTTATCGGTAAGAATTACTTCGGGGGTACCCCAACGCGAGAATACTTGATTTTCGAGAGCCTCGGAAATTTTCACCCTGGTCGCGCGCCGGAGGGGACAACATTCGACCCATTTTGTATATAAATCCTGAATGACCAGGAGGTATTGAAATCCGGCGCGACTCGGAGTTAGCGGGCCCATGATATCGGCGGCAATGACTACCCACGGGGCTTCCACACGACGTCGCCCCATCAGCCCGGAAGGGAGTTTTTGTTCCACCTTCGTTAGCTGACACGTGGGACAACGTCGCACGTATTCCACCACGGTTCGGAACATGCCTGGCCAGAAATATCGGGTCGCGATTCGGTGGTAGGTTTTCTCCACCCCTAAGTGGCCCGCTTGCTCCTCGTCGCGAACCTCTCGAAAAATTTCGGTAACGCGATTCGCGGGTATTACAAGTTTCCACTCGTCGAGATCGCTTCCGAGCATTTCAGTAATTAATGG
>CM052114.1:5257134-5268832 GCA_028454245.1 Halictus quadricinctus | reverse complement strand
TTATGTCCTAATTAATTGATTAATTATTCAGTTTATCTTCTGCCTCAATGTTGCACTTTAATAAAGATTAAGTAACGATTTGAAATAAATTAATATTTTGTTCAGAAGTCATTGGCAATTGTAATTACTAGGATTTGTTCTGTCATATTTTCAATAGTGCATAATTTGTACTTGTTAGAGATCAAATACCACTATTATTGAACAGTTTTCACGAAACTTAAAAGTAAATTGTAGAGAACTATATACAACTGTTTCTTTTCCAATATTACCCATAAATTCTCAATTAGATTGGGTGTATTTTGCTCTGACTAATCTATACAACTAAATATGCTTGTAATCCTAACTAATTATTATATGTGTACAAGGTGCCCGGTGATGGTATAACTTTGGAGGGGGTGATTCTACATGAGAAAATAAGTCGAAAATATAGAATAGAATTGTTTCATCCGAAGCTTTGTTTTCGAGAAAATTGAGTTGCAGTGAATACGCATGTTATTCGATAGGAATAGTCGCCTGACACGTCTGATTTTGACCAACCAAATTTACTTCCTGCATATACTAAATCAGATGTGCCAAACTAGCGGCTCAGGGGCCGCACAAGGCCCGTGGCATCACTTCATCCGGTGCGAAGTAAGGGGAGAGGTCCCCTCCACATCGCATTCTTCGAATTGACTGAGCCACAGTGTTTCGCTCTTCACCTCGGTTCGAAGAGTGCGATGTGGAGGGGACCTCTCCCCTTACGTCGCAGTGAATGAAGTAGCGATACAGCTCTCGTGCGGCCCGTGGGCCGCTGCAAGTTTGTCACCTCTGTACTAAAGCACGCAAACGCGACGAATCTTGAAACACGATTTTCTCGAAAAAGGCCTCAAACGAAAAAAATGTATTCATTATTTTCGAGTTTTTTTCTCATGTAGAATCACCTTCTCCACGGTTGTACCACAAATACTGGAGCATATTCGACAAGTGGAAATAAGAAAAAAATGTTATTTGAAGTTCGGTTAGAAACACTTTATTACAAAGTTATGAACTTATGAAATTGAATTTCGTAACGGCGGATTTTACTTCACAGAGTATGAAAAGTGGGACGTGTTTATCTTATTCGTCGATAGTTATCATGTTTACTATCTTGGAGTGATTCAACATCAGTGTTACTTTTACCACAACACCTGTCAGATCAAGAAATCGTGGTGAAAATACCAAGTGTTCTCAAATGAGGAATATGCTGATATTCATCTAATAGTCCGCCGTTACCAAATTCAATTTCATTTGTTTATAACTTTGTAACGAAGCGATTCTAACCGAACTTTAAACAACATTTTTTTCTTATTTCTACTTATACAATATGCTCCCGTAGTTTTGCCAGAAAAATCCGGGATCCCCTGTATATGTGTACCATGGTTGACATCTGCTTGTTATGTTTATCAGACTGGAAAATAATATTACTTTCTTTGAGCCTCCACGATTTTCTATAATTATGTAAATAAAATTTTGTTGTACATGTATTGTTGTGTGGAAGAAAGTACAAACCTGTATAGTAATTCCATTGAATCACACATTGAGAACAAGTAACATACGATGGCAAAGTCACCGTGTACCGAAATATAGCTTTCTTTTCAGTGTCCACAGGAATTTGAAATCCCACATCTCGAGTTCCGGAAACGTACAATGGATACCTTAACAAAAAATTTGCTCTATTATATTAAACTATACTTCCATTTGTAATAACGCACAAAATATTATATTAACATCTTCGCAACCAGTGCATGTTTTGGCAACAGTCATCATAGTTAAAACATTATATTATATGCAATGTATTCTCTTATGAAATACGAATAAACTTATCGATGTGCTACCTCCTCTTCGATTTCAATGACCTCGAAATGTGTTCTCAAGGTCACTATTCTAAACAACATTTCCCTTTAAAGTTTTGGGCGATCCGCTTTAATTTACGAGATATTCGAAACAAATTTTAAATAAATCAAGATTATGAGTAGGTACACTTTATTCTATAAGTTTTAATGCAGGATAATCAAACAAAAAATATTAATAGCTTGAATCAATTGTTTATTGGATACATGCTGCTCATTATTTTAAAAAATACAACGATCTCACCGATTTGTGTGTCGAGGGTTGGCCGTTATTCACCTAACGCCTCAGGAACCTAACCCCAACCAATTTCAACTATATCTTCTCTTCGAGATCCTGTATATCATTCTGTATATTTTAATTACCGTTCAGTGACAGCTTGTACAAGAGTAAGATGTACTTATAACTTAAATTTAACGAGTTTTTTTTGCGATTATCTCGGAAACTAAGGCAATCGCCAAAAATTTAAAAAAATGTTGTTCGGTATGATGACTTTGACAACATAGGTAAAACTCATTGAAATCGATGAGAAGGTATCATATCGACAAGTTTACCAAAATATGAAAAAAGATATTGTCACAAAAAAAGTTACCAATTTTCTGAATATAATGGTACGCGTTGTAATTTTGTACAAGGTGTTAAAAAAAAAACCATTGAATATTTATATGTTTGATAGAACATACTGTACTGACAATGAGTAAAAATGCTTCAGTAAACAGGTCAAAAAGTCGACCGTTTCTAAGATATAAACATTTTTGTGTATTGGCATCAAGATTGTCTTACTGACTTCCATGCGAAGGAATTGAAATCAGAATCACAATTGAGCATTGATGATAACTGACTGATTGCCGATGAAATGTTCTATCGAAAATTGAATGAGGACATTTAGATCGCAGTTCATAAACACCGAGGTAAACATCGCATAAGATGGAAACCAGTAATTCAATATTGATGCTAACATACAAAAATGTTTATATCTCAGAAATAGTTGACCTTTCGACCTATGTTTACTAAGTCTTTTTTACTCATTACAGTGTGTCCTATGTACCATATAAATATTGCATGGTTTTTTTATAAAAGCCTATATAATAATATGCACGAAGTCAATTTGATTTTCTTTATCTGACATAAAAAGTGACTGTTATCACACAGTGACGCTAGTAGGTATGCATTGAACGTTTTAAATGCTGTAGGTAAATACACAAGTCTTGCATATTTTTAAAGTGTAATATCATTAAATAAATTTAAAAAATATAGAGGTGGTTTCTCGAGATTATTAACACTATAACTACGGAGCACTAGAAGTAATCATTTTATATTTCGTTTTAAAAGTAACAAAAATGTATTTATCCAGGTTTTCAGCCATTTTTATCATGATATACATATGTCCAAAGAAATAAATGTTATGTATACATTTTTACTTTGCTACTTCAACAATCGTAAATTAAAAAATTTGGAACACGTCATCTTGGGGGATCTTGTAGTGTTAACATAAATTATTTACAGAATAAACTTAATAATGCAGCATTAGTGACTTTTATACATTTTCGTAACAATATTATACCTCTTTATAACTGAAAATAGGATAACATGCGTTTAATTTTACGTTTCTCATTAGAATATGTGTTAATACCGTTACAGCGGGGTTTGTATCAACTTACCGACAATCATTTCACCGACAACATTTGACCGACAATGATTTCGCTGACAAGGGTAGTTCAGCGATAATGTTTACATCGACGCTTGTTTCACCGACATTGATTTCGATGACAAGAGTAGTTCACCAACAATGCTTACATCGACGCTTGTTTCACCGACCGACAAATGAATAAAAATGTTACTGCACCAGTATACAGGGTGTCTCATCTAACTCGAGCATCTAAAATATCTCGTTTGTTTTTATTATAGAAAAAAATGTCAGGGAAAAACATTAGTTGGTTCACTGGGGTAAATATTATGATAGGCAAAAAAATTTGTTCAAGGTTATATTTTTTGAGATTTCAAGGTCACTAAAGTTTTTTTAAAATAGAATGGTATATTTTTATTATCGCTATATGATAGCCGAGGTTAACACGAATCCAACGACCTCTAATGTTATGACCTTCACGTGACCTTGAGTATGAAAAATTCATAAAAGTAGTGCACTTGATGTAAATAATGAAATAACGATGACAGATTAAATAATGTAGGAAAATTTATTTCGGCAAGTGTTCAAAATGATGTCCATTAACTTCAATACATTTACGTAACGGATTAATGAACGATTGTCTGGCCCTCCTCATAACTTGATCACTGATAGTATAGTACATGCGATTCTAATCTATTCTCTGATATTTTCCGATGTTGTGGGAATGTCGTCATAAACTTCTGATTTTACTGTACCCCAAACAAAAAACTCTAGAGGTGTAAGATCCAGCTAACGTGCAGGCCATCGAATATCTGTACCACGACCGATTCAGTCTTGCGGAAATTTTTGGTCTAGTACTTGGCGAGCTATTAATGTATGCCGGACAACCGTCATGTTGAAAAAACATCCGATTTCTTTGAAGCAGGGAAACGTTTTCAACTAAATCAGGTTACACGTTAGTTAAAAAATATTTTATACCACTCAAAGTGCCATCGATGAAAAATGGTCCAATAATATTATCACCAACGATTCCACACCATACATTTACACTCCATGGACGCTGGTGTACAACTTGTCGAAGCCATGTCGGGTTTTCAGTGCACCAATAATGCATATTATGTGTATTCAGCTGTCCATGGCTAGAAAAAGTAGCTTCGACAGTAAAGGGAAAGTCATAAAAGAAATGTTCATTTCTTTGTATTTGCTGCAATGCCCATGTACAAAAAGCAACACGATTCTCAAAGTCGTTGCCATGAAGCTCCTGATGTAAGGAAATATGGTATGGATGAAAATGACGTTGCAATATTCGACACACACTTGCTTTGGAAATGCCTAAAGAACTTCCAATTTTTCGACAACTTGTAGTAAGATCAATATTGACTGTAGCCAATACAAAAGTTTCGGCATCTTCTCTGGTAGCAGGATTTGATCGTTTTCTCTTCAGTGATTTAATACTCCCTGTTTTACAAAACAATTGAATTATGCGGTCAAAACTTTGTCGAGAAGGATGATTTATCTCACGGTATCTTTCTGGGTACAGTTGATTTGCTTGTACTGAGTTACTTTTAGCCTCACCATAAACTAAAATCATTTGTATCTTTTCTGCATCACTGTACACCATCGTTTCAGAAAAGTAACGTTATCTTTCATAATCGAATAAATCTCGATGAATTTCGTAAACGTAGTGATTAGAGTCACCGAAAGGAGAAGAATTTGTATCAGTGTTTACAATTTATTGTAAGCGTGTTTACAGTCATTAGTCAAGGTTTAAGAACATTTCTTGAAACCCTAGGAGGATAATGTCATTGTTATTTCACTATTTACATCAAGTGCCCTACTTATATGAATTTTTTGTACACAAGGTCACGTGAAGGTCGTGATATTACAGGTCGTTGGATTCGTCTTGACCTCGGCTATCATACAGCGATAATAAAAATATATCATTGCATTTAAAAAAACTTTAGTGACCTTGAAATCTCAAAAAAAACCTTGAACAAATTTTTTTGCCTATTATAATATTTGTCCCTCTGAACCAACTAATGTTTTCCTCTGACATTTTTTACTATCATAAAAAACAAGCGAGATATTTTAGATGCTCGAATTAGGCGAGATATCCTATATACTCAGGTTTGGTGAGCATTAGTCGTTTCATGCTTTTCATATCTGATCTACAGAATGAATTCGTCGAATCAAAATGCTAAGCGACAAATAGTTGTCTAATCATGGAAAATCAAAGATTTGTGTCGACGGTTTTATACATAAGAAGTATAGAAATAAGGAAGATAAGTACTACTGGGTGTGTGAAAACAGTTAAAAAAAAAGGGAATAACTGCAAATGTAAAGCTACCGCGATTACATTATATATAAATGATCAACATATGGTTCATAAGCATAATTCTTCCAAACATAATCATACCCCAGACGCACCTCGAATAGGAGTTATAAAATGTTTAAAAAATATTGAAGTACCAGCTAAACATAGCAATGTAAAACAGAACACCATTGTCAGAGATGCAATAAAATCTTCCTACTACTGATGCTTTAAGACAAAAAGAATTACATATAAGAAAGATAAATACATAGAGCTAAAGAGCCAAGAAACATTGAAGAGTTAAATTTACTCGTTGAATTGTCGAAAAGATTAAGCGATAAACTCTTTGTAAGAGTATTTAAAGACGAATCAGGCAGCATTATACTTGTTACAACTGTTTATAATCTGTAGATTTTTGCCGGTTCGAACTATTGGATTATTGACGGAACTTTGAAAATAATTCCAACTTTTTTAAAACAATTGTACACCGTACCATACATCAGCGATGGGCACGGTGGGAGACCCTGAGCTGCCTGCTTCCCCCACCAACGTCTCTTTCGTGCAGCTCGCATCTTCGCCGCGTTGCGGTGCCTCGTGCCTTCGTCTTTTCTCTCATACGTCCCGCTGTAGACGACCATGTACGCGGCTTGTAATGACTAGAATGACTCAACACACCTTTGAACCGATGAAACATTATTTACCGAAGAAGCAGCTACCGATCGCCCTGTACCTTGCCCTTAGTAGATAATATCTGATGACTGTATCCATCCACCTCCAAAAAGCCAGCGCATCCGTACCTATACGAAATAGTACGTAAGCCTGTAAAACCACAATAAAGTGTCAGAGTTACTGTATCAGTCTAGAGAGACAAAACCCTGAGTTTAATTCTACCGCCTATCCGACCGAGTATCTACGGAACGCGATCGAAACGCGCTACCTCCTCGACACGTTACGTTTTTCCCCGTAACAGGCTTATGCCATAAGGTACGAGGTACCGCTGCCATCAAGCACGAGGCACCGCTGCGTAACGAAGGTGCGCGCTGCACAAAAGAGAAGTTGGCGGAAAAAGCGTTTTGTCTGCGGCAAGCATCCGTGCCCATCGCTGCCATACATGGACACAAACAAGATACAATTATTCCTTCCATTTACGCGTTATTGACATCGAAGCATTAGAGAATGTATGAATTATTATTACAAAAACTAATTCATTTAGCTTAGGAATCAAATATTTCATTAAATCCGAACTTGATTCTTACGGATTTTGAAACTGCGGCAATCAATGCTGTTAAATTGATATTTCCACACTGAGAAATGAATCACCAAAAAAGAAGAGCAAAAAAGATCGTACAAAAGTGTGAAGGATACAGAGAATATTGCAAAACCGTGCAATACAAAAAATATACACAACTGAATTTCTTAAAAGCGTTGGCACATTGTGTAACCTTATAATTATATTTTAATAATAAATAAATAAAATATGAAATAAATCAATAACAAAACTCTTTTTCAATATTTAGTCATTACGTTTAGTTATTATTCTTACATACTTCAATGTATAGTTTTTACCTTATAACTTAACGATTATTCTAGTATATAATTATACCTTGGAAAATTATTACTTAACAATAAGACGAAAATGGCATACAAATTCAGTTACGCATACATGTAAGTAAATACATGTCAATAATTTCACCGTGACAGCGAATTCATTGTCAGCGAAATCAATGTCGGTGAAAACAAGCATAGATGTACCTAAACATTGTCGGTGAACTACCCATGTCTGTGAAATCAATATTAGTGAAATGTTGCCGGTGTAATGATTGTTGGTGAAATGATTGTCTGAAAAGTTGGTGAAAAATTGACGTTGACTCACTTTTCCAAGTTTTTTTATGATTATGTCGTATTTTACTCATCGAGAGAAACAAACTTCTCAAGGGAACCATGGGTAAAAAATGAACCGTTCTCTTAAAAATTGACGTTAAAATGCATTCTTAAATCTTTAACCTTATATTACACGAAGAAAATTTTCAAGAAATAAAGTGAAATTACTCATTAATTATTAGGTTTATGGCTAATGAAGGTAAATGACCTTAATATAGCGTTCCCTTAAATAAATTGCAGGCCAACTTCATTTCTAAAAAAGTATTGCAAATACAAATATATTACATACGCTATGCAATTATATACATTATATTGCTTGCAAGAAACTGTACTTTTTTTTCCTCTTTCAGTTTTCCTGATATTTACCATCTGCCAGAAAAATACTGCGCAGTAATAGCATGAACACTCTGGTAATTTGAGGTGACTCTTTTCTTTGCGAAAATGTTTTCCGCGGCTTTGTTAAGGAGTTATTAAAACATGGACCAATCAGAGCGCGGTTACAGGGGACGAATTCCGTCTCGGCCAATGCCAACGCAACGCCACGCTCAGCGGGACCTGCAGCCGCGCTCTGATTGGTCCGTGTTTTTCGCTAATAACTCTCGAACGAAGCCGCGGAGAACATTTTCGCAAAAGAAAAAATGACTTCAAATTACCTCAGGAATTACCCCTTTCAAGGAAGTATAACATTTTTGGGACACCTTCTATGTTTTGTGACAGTAACTGTTCAAAGCAAAAAGTTGAACTCTGTAACACTGCATGTTATATCTGACAGAACAGAAACAACTTTTCTTACCTGTCGAAACAGTCTTGGGTTGCCTCACTCCTTGGGTTATTGTTCGGACAAAGATACATTTCAAATCTTCCTAAATGATTCGCCGTAAGTTCAACTTCGACATCAATATCCTGTAAAGTAGGAAAATATAACAAATAAATATTACAAGCTAGTGGTAAAACTGAATTTCAGTCCAGGATCTCATAGAATAGTGAACAAATTTTTCTTTTTCCTTATCTCTCTTAATACGTTCGTCACCACATCACCCACATCTGGGTGACGGGTATGCTTCCTGGGGGCCCCGTCACCCGTGAATGGGTGACGTTCTTCTTGGTCCAGTTAAATAGATTTTTACACGTGATTTATACAAATTTCATTTGTAACACAAGTATTTAATGGAACTAGCACATACAAATTTAAAATATACAAAAAATATATAAAATAACAAATTAAAAAAATTAAAAATATATATACTATACAGGATGGGGCACCTAAGATTTTCACCGAAAATATTTCCGTTGTTTTTAGTATGTTACGAGCCGGCGCGCGCTAGGCCAGCGAAATGTTATTATCTCAGAAACATGGTTTCGATTTGTTAGGTACGAATCTGATCCGAAATCAGGGAGCCGCTAGGATTATAAACGAAGGACGAACTTAATGCGAAGTCAGGCAGCCTCTATGAATGGAGTCAAATGCAGACGAACCCGGTGCGAAACCGGGGAGCTGCTAGGAGGTTGTATATATTTTGATTAGCGTAACATTATAGTTAATGAAAAGACAAATTCAACCATGTATAATATGTTGACTTTCAAATGACCTTCGAAGGAGTTATTCTTCAAAAAGCATAACTGAACGTACGAGAACCATATTCATGCTTACGGTACTCTACTAGGGTCCCGTTGATATAAACACTGAAACATTGTCGAAAGACATCTCTTCTTTACAAACTGCCGTACCGTGAAATGACGTATACAATCTATGAGAAATGTGATATTGTAATTGTCTACTGCAAATGTATACAAAACGCAGTGCAAGCTGAATTACAATATGCAAGAACATATCCTGATCGGAGACATCCGAGTGTTCTATCAGGACCATTTCCAAGCCTTTTAGAGAAACTGGAAGTGTAGAGAAGCAGAACATCTACGAAATAAACCAAAAACTATATATAATATGACACAAAGTGCTGCACGGTACGGCAGTTTGTAAACAAGATATATCTTTCGACAATGTTTCAGTGTTTATATCAACGAGACTCTAGTGGAGTACTGCAAGCATGAACATGGTCCTCGTACGTTCAGTTATGCTTTTTGAAGAATAACTCCTTCGAAGGTCATTTGAAGGTCAGCATATTATGTATATATGATTGAATTTGTCTTTTCATTAGTTATAACGTTACACCAATCAAAATACATCGTTCTATTTTAAAAAACGACGATGACCTTGAAATATCCGAAAATATGGCCTAGACAAAAAACTCTTCACTTCACTGCATATTTTTATACTTGTATAGTATGTGCACATTTTTAAAATACAAGAGAAAACGTATAGAAAAAAACATTACGGACATCTCCACTCTATGCTTAGCATACGGAATGTTTTAGTTGATAATTTGAACTTATTCCTCATCCTGGATTTTATTAAATAATCTATAAAATTTAGAGTTTGCAGGAAGATCCGCAGTCTTGTGCCGCTAAAGACGTATAATTTCGTATGATACTTTTAAAAACTCGATTCTATTTTAAGTTCTTGTAAATATAATAAATATATTTGACTGTAAATCACTGTGTGTAATATATACAAAAATTGTTAACTTAAAAACTTTATTTTATAATAAGGTACAATTATTTTTTCGAGAACCCTCCTTTTTAGTAGACTCTGCATTCTAAATAATTATAATTTTAATAAACAGAGGCCAAGTAGGAGATGGAGACTTATAGTCGAGAATCAAATAAGAGATAATAATCCTTATAATTCCAAGTAGACACAATTTATAAAACAAAATTATAGTTTTTCGATGACTATTAAATACAAATTTCGCTGCGGGATGTCTATCCTATTTCTAAACAAGAGCTATGCAATATTTAACAATTGAATTTAAAAAATCATGAATCAGAAAACCCCTAGAAAATTATTATCATCTTATTTTCCTGTTTATGAACAGGATAAGTACACTCCCCAAAAGAATTAAAGGATCACCTCTACCCAACTCATGTTATGCGAACCGGTAACTTTAAACACATTTACCATAGATGAAAAATTATCGCAGCGGGTTCATCAAGTGCTAAATCGAATCAGCAGAACTTATGCAAATTATGAAAATTTTAAGCATATTTTCAGAATGACCTGGTATATTGAAATGTTAATTAAATTGAAAAAACAAAAGAAGTACCTTCAAAAGAAAGAAATGCTCTTTCTATTGCTTTTTTGCACAATATTCTACGATGATTTTTCGCTTTCTAGAGCCAGTTAAAGTTAAAAAGACTATTTTTGCTTCAATGTTGCATAACTTGAACAAAAAAAAATCGCATTATGTTCGACAACCAGGTTTCTCGCACAGGAAAGCAGGCGCTTTGAAATTATGGTAACGCGATTTATCAAACAAATTGATCTCTCCCCATATGATGTCTGGAAATTGAACAAAATTTGTTGTAACTGTTAAAGTCTTCTTTGTAACGCTATATGTTAAGACGCAACGTAATGCGAGACCCATGAAAGTGTCTCTTGAATTTGACACCAAGTTCCAAACATTTCGACCACCCGACTAGAGGCAATAAATTAGTCTAAGAGTCGAAGGCTCTTGAGCCCGAAGCGACGGGACTCGTCCGAGTTTTTCTGCGACTTTCCGGCGCCATAACACTAACAATGTAAGACAGCGTCTGACTATTTCTACAGCTCACTCCCAATTTTAATCCACTATACTTTACCACTTCCACCACAAAGGCTATAGCCGGTTTTGGGGGTCAAATCTGCCCTGGAAGGGATTTTATTCCAATTTGTGCCATTCGATAGCCTACCAAAAAAGATACCTTTCAACCAAGTTTTAGCCCTGTAGCTCATCTGTAAGGGTAGTTATAGAGGAAAAACGAAAATCCAGTTTTTGGGCCATTTTCCCCATTTAATGACAATTTAAAATTCTGAAAAAAATCTGACACATTTCGGACACCAAACCGCATACTTTGAATCGTTTTCAGATTTTTCCGTTGCAAACTCTGGCTGTAAAACTCGAAAAACACGAAAA
>CM052114.1:5221937-5250923 GCA_028454245.1 Halictus quadricinctus | reverse complement strand
AACACTATTTTTATTGTACACTTATATTCGATTCAATCGCGACACCAACAGTTGTAATACACATTTAAATCAGAACATATCTATGTCGTTTGGTAAATCGTGCAATCTAAAACCCTTAATTATTTCTAATATCCTAATCTAGTAATTGAACATTCCCACACGATACAATCTTACCGCTCGAATTGTATCAACTAAATTGTATTAGTTACGAAGCCTACTAACTATCCTAGCGGCTCCCTGGTTTCGCATCAGGATCGTCCGCGACATACCATAGTGCAAACAGAGATTTCTCCAACCTAGTGGCTTCCCAATTTTGTATTGGGTTCGTCCACGAAAATTATATCATTCTAGCAGCTCCCTGATTTCGCATCAGGTTCGTCCGCATACCAAACTAACAAATTGAAACCATATTCCTGGGGTAATAACCCTTCGCCAGCCTCTCGCGCATCTCGCAGCCCTGGCTCGTAACAGACTGCTAGGGAAAATTCCAAAATTCTGAAGAAACTGGAGAATCAGTCACCAGAGACACTAATGGATATACCTACAGACAAGAACATTACAAAATGTAAGACATATAAGATCCAGATCCTATTAAGGACAGACTGAAAGGACGGTTTACCGGACCAATGCAAACGGACGGAAGTCTGGTACACAGACGGGTCGAGAAAGAACAATCTGACAGGGGCCGGTTGAATAGACAACCGGACCACGCACGAATACGAAGTACTGGGGATATATGCCACAGTTTTCCAGGCAGAGATGCATGCAGTGCTAAAATTCGCGCAGAGCATCCTAGAAAGAAGGGAAACAGGCAAATGCTACACGCTAAGACGATGTGCAAGGCAACCTTCACATCAAAACAAGCAATGAACTGCCACGAAGTGCTAAATGAAATTGGGATGAAAAACAACAAAATAACACTGACGTTTTTTTATCGTGCTGGTAATCGCTAATTACGGATTCTCTACCCCCGGCCCCTGGGGGAAAAGTGAGGATATGCGGAGCTTTCCCGGCACCTCAGGCGCCTGGAGGGCGACTGGTGGGCCGGGTATACCCTCTAGCTCCACCACGGTGACCGGGTGCTAGGGCGCACAGG
Source organism: Halictus quadricinctus (assembly GCA_028454245.1). Lineage (NCBI taxonomy): Eukaryota > Metazoa > Arthropoda > Insecta > Hymenoptera > Halictidae > Halictus > Halictus quadricinctus. The sequence continues at coordinate 5,249,827 of CM052114.1, read as the reverse complement.
GGTCAGGGGGAACGAGAAAACAGACGAACTAGTTTCAACTTATGATCCGACGAGGTACCAACGGGTCCGGAACCCATACTGATGCTTCCGGAAGCGAACTTCGGATTAGCGGTAAAACCCTGGAAAAACAACGAAAGGAAAACAAATGGCAAGAAACAGATCAGTTGAAACACTGCAAGCATGTGCTGGGAGACGACGCGGTCTATACGAGGAGTAAAACCTTAGTGAAGAAACCGCGATTAGTGATCAGAATGATTGTAGGGGTCTCCACAGGTTACGGAGCGTTAAATATATACCTATACAGAGCAGGGAGGGCAAGCACACAGGAATGTGCCTTGTACGAGAAAGAAAGCACCGATAAAAGCTCGGTACACCCATTACCGGAATTTCCGGCTATAATCACAGCCAAGATGAGGCACTTTGGTGACCCAACACTTCAAATCTTTCATTTATGACAGCTACTCGCGGCCTCTCTACTCTTTCCCTCTCTCCCTCAACAAAGAGGGGACATAATAGCTTTTCACGCAAAGGTAACACGCAAGAAAGGGGAGGGAATCCCCGCAGAGCCGGGATTAGGCACGCGCCAATCTAGTTTCGTTAGAGGCTAGACGAGTTTCTGAAATGCTCGATCTCTTGCTGAGAAGGGAAGGTTGTGACTATAAGGCTGGTTATTGCAGGACTATGAGGGGACCGGATGGCCCTACATTGCAACCACTCTTAGTTAAACACGCAAGTAGTAAGGCTCGGTACCCAATGATTGGTCTCTCTCACGCCGTCGAGCCTTATGGCGTATGGTCCGCGCGCCGAAAAAGGAATAGATCGATAGGCGGAGGTCAGAAGTTATATCGAGAGCAAAAAAAATTTATTTCGCAGACATAATTTTGACAATCGAATAATTGCATTTTTCGATATAATGTCAGAAATATTTCCAGTTATATAGCATTATTAATAAAATGTACTCAAAATTAATTTCAATTCCAACAACCGATATGCGACCGAAAAATTATGAAAATGAAATCGTGACAACATATTTCAAGTTCATTGAAATCGGAGAGATCGCATCTTTTGTAAATATTTACCAGGAAAAAAAATTAAAAGTGACCTTCATATGCCCGCTGCTTCTTCATCTACAAAAGAAACCATTAAAATAGAATTTTGTCCCCCTCAAAACCATATAACTTTCGTTTGAAACATTTTTCTATATCATTAATACTTTAAAAAATACTTGAGCGGTTTGCTTCAAATGGACACCCTGTAAATGGAAAGTTGGGAAGTTACATAAAATGAATTATTAGAGGAGTGACCATTTTTTTATTGCTTATGTCCAAAGACAAGTTATTCATTTACTTACTGATGTAATTAACTTTGGAGAAATTTGATATTAAAATTACTTTTTAAGAAAAGAACAAAACCTTTGATCACAAACATCACCTTAATTGTACTTATTTTTTCATTAGAGCACTTTTCAATTGAAAATTCTCCTATTTCTTAATACAATAAATGCAGTAATATAAAATGTCTTCATCGTTCACAGCGTCAACCTTCTTTTTGTTTATTTTCTTCTCATCTTTAGTATTTTTATTGTAGCAAACAGAATTAAAATTGTTTACTATAACATTTTCTAGCTCGGAAGACTAATAATAATGAACGATACGGTGTAATATCGTTCAAGATTCACATACATAATTAGTTCGTTAATAGCCCACAAGGTAAAATACAGAAATATTCGAGAAAATATTAGGTGAGAAACATTAAATAAAAAATATGCTGGCTTCAAAGTAATTCTGGATCTGTACTTTCTGATGTTTATAAACATTTTGATGCATGTACATATTTATAAATACAAAAGATATACTTAATTTAATTGCTCAGAAAATTACATCGAAACGAACAAAAATTTGCGATTCTCTTTATCTTTCCCTTCTCTCTCCTACAGTATAAACAATACAAACAGGTTTTCTAGATGCTCAAGAGTTAATTGCGTGTTTCTCTCACCCTTGAATACCGCTGACGAAAAATGTTCGCTTTTCTTGATACAAAAAAAAACACACACACACACAGGGGAATCTTACGAAATATAATGGTGTAAAAGTAAACCACATGACTGACAGGTCTGTTGGATAATTTCTACCTGGCCCCCTTTAAAGCGTGTTACAATGATACACTTTCATTGCCGATGGCAATATCGCAATTATGAACAAAAAAGAATACGAAAACTGTAACGAATCAATACAATTATACAACGGAAAAAATAATTTTTTTCACCGCACTTGGGCAAGGCGTCTTCAATTATACGCATAATTGACCTGTCCATATAAACATAACTCATTCCCTTCACATTTTTGCAATTTTGAAATTACAATAGCTTCGAGGTACTTTCTACTTTCGAGTACTTTCTCGAGGTATTTTCCTTGGGGAAATAAAATTTATCCGAAGTTCCATTTTCGAAAAACATTTATTTTATGAAATTTTACAGTGGATGTACAGCAGTCTGTAGTTTACTGCCAAGACTTATAATTCTCACAATTTCTTACTTTGAAGTATCATACCAAGTTGATTTAGTTAACACGTTGACTGCCATGTCACCATATGTGGGTGACGGAGTTATTTGTCTAGGTTTTAAAATGAATTTTTACATTAATATATTCATCGTACCAAATTTGATTAGGATCTATAAAATGCAAGAAAGTTGGAGGATCACTCAATATCATACATTTAATTTTTTTTCAATTTTTATTTCATTAAATAACTTAGTTTGACTTTATGGAATTTTTGAGGTCTCTAGTTTGGCATTCAAAGTGTTAAGATAGCCAAAAGTAGCCATACGGTCTCGAAACTTTAAACAATAATTTTACAAACGTTTCTACAGTCAATGACAACAGTGTACTACATACGTTATAACCATCTATATCTAAGAGTTTATATTATATTTCATAAAAAACCATAGCTCGTCCTTTGGCATTTTATGTTTAAGTAAATTTTATTACAAATATTAGACATTCAATACTTGGCATAGTGTAGACAGTTATATTTAACAGTAACCGTATAACGACCAGTCAAATGACCGGTTTCTCATTTTTTATTTTGTTATTATGGAAATTACAAAGATGCTTTCATTAAAAATTATTAAATCTTCACTGAAGCACATATTATTGTAAGAATTGCGCCTTGTCATGATGATAAAACGTATAACAGTCACATTTTGTGTTTGGTAAGGTTAGTGCTAATAAATACCAAGTGTAATGTTCTTATGAGAAACAAAACAACTGAAATAATACTGGGTGTTTCACTTAACTTGATTACCCCGAATAACTATTAAACGATATATTTTATGAACATTGTAAAACATGAAATTTTAATGGCTCCGAGGGATCCATATCATGCGGCACTTGCTTTTTTGTGAAGGCGTTTCGGAGATTTCAAGGTTACCTTGATTTCTTTAAATTGAAAGACCCACTTTTTGTATGATGAATCAATAGAGTTGTCGAATTCTGCGTAAAAATGTATTGACCTTCGTATGTTCTAGATCTAATTGTTAACGAGATATTATTGAAATAATTGTCCATATATACTCACCATAGTCTAGTTGAGGGACATCAATTCCAGGTAATATCCCGTTAACTATTAGGTTTAGGATATATGAAGGTCAATACATTTTTACTCGAAATCTGATACTCTATCGACTTAAGATACAAAAAGTAGGTCATTCCATTAAATTCCATTAAAAAGAAATGAAAGTGACTTGGAAATCTCTGAAACGCCTCCATCCATAAAAACAGCAAGTATCGTATGGGATGGGTCCCTCGAAGCTATTTAAATTCCATGTTTTACAATTTTCCAACATTTACATTCCAATATTTACAATGTTTTAAAATACAAGTTTTACAAAAAATGAAAAATGATAATTAAATATCTAATAGTAATTCAGGGTAATCAAATTAGCTGGGACACTCTGTATATACACGTGTTCAAACATATATGTGACCATATTTCCGCATTAATAACACTGTCCAACAAAATAAAACTTCTTTCGTGTTCTGCAATGTCTCTTGGGTGATTCTTATAGACTTTGTCATTTTAAAACCAATTCCGAAAGCATTGGTTCGAATTTGGAAAGCAATCTGTCAATGAATATTTTCTTAACCTGCTCATATACTAAGGGAACCAAATGCTTTTCGTGAATAGTTTCTTTACCAGAAATGTCTGTAGAATGTATTCCTGTGTAGTAAATTCCTGCTAGATAAAGTATTTTTCACAATAATACAAAAATAGAGCGTATAAAGTACCCGCGTCAACACTTTTTCAGACTTTAATAACCATTTACAACTATTAGGAAATACATAAAAATATACATATATTGGATATATGGATGTGTAGAGGAGAGTCCCCTGTATCTTTTAACTCAAACCTGAAAATGAAAATCGTGCATTTGTACAAAAACCAATGTTTTTCGATAACGTTGCGTGATAGAGCAATTCTGCTTTCGGATTTGGTTTTAGAATGACGAAGTCTATAAGAATCACCCAACAAAGCAGATCAAATTTGGTGTTGGACAGTGTAATGAAAGTGCAAACTAATATTGTTAGTATTTAAATATTCACTCATAATCAGATTCTTGTAGTAAGATGATACTAATGGTTTTTATTGATACTTTTGTTACTGAAAATATGTATATATCCTATTCTACTTACGTGTAATATGAAACAGAATATTGCGAAGTGTATATTGGGCCATCGCATTTTGGTAATCATGGATTCCTGAAACAAAATTTATACAGAAGCAAACTTTCCAGCATCATTTAATTAAAATGTTTTGTATGTCGTCAGTGTTTGTCATTTTTTGTAACGGTCCAGCATCGACGACTGTACAAGATGGTAGAGAAGAAGAGAAGGTACAGTTAATAAGGCAATGCTTAATGTTAGGCAACGATGTAAAATTATTAAAATATAGAGTAAGGGACCCAATTACTGTGCCTATAGTATTACTTACTTTTAAATCATAATGAATATTAAAAAAGAGATATGTAGCATACGTATTAACTAATTTTAATGAAAAAAATTTAATATCTCCGTTTTTTACATTCATTATACTTAAAAATAAGTATAATTGATATAGGTACAGTAATTGGGTCCCTTACTCTAGATAATGATACTGCGTTTAACTGGAATCCTATGTAGTTAAATAATATTTATAGGCGTTTTAGGTAATGATAATTAGGTAATGAAAAAAAAATAATTATGACAAAAGGAAGACACACGTGTTCAACTAATACGACCGCAAAGAGTTAAATAATGTGTAGGTAATAATGAGTCTTAAGATGATTTAAATATTTAGAATTCACTCGAGGGAAAAATGACAAGCGTGTTAGAGAGACTGTAAGATACTGAACGATGTTATCGAAACGACATGTCCACCGTGACAAGGATTAAAGTACGTTGATCCGAAAGGAAATTCCGGCTGCCTTGAAATTTAAGGAAAAAAAAACTAATTTGCATATGACAGCCTTCACTGGTAATCGTTCTAATTGTGTTCCTCCAATGTTCCGTTTCATCGAAGTCAATGGATTAGGAGACCTCGTGAATAAATTGCAGATAATCAGCCTTGAATCAGTTAGTGACAACAGAATCTTGCGTAAGAAAGTAGACACGAAGTATGCGATGCCAATCGGGTCGGATTACGACAATAAAAACGAGTCCGACGTTTCTTATTACATCGTACGCTAGCCGTTTCATCCTCCTGCACATACCAACTAGCTTAAACGTTTGTGGAATTTATTTTTGAATATGTTTAAAATTCGATTTCAAACCTGTGCGAGATATTACTCTGAAGGTTCTACCTACTTCTATTACACATGTACATTATATTAAGTTGTGCAAACATTTTTTATACAAAAACTTATAGTACCCTTTTAAGTAAATATTGCTCGAATGTTCCACAAATTAATTTCAAACTTTACAATTATGTAACCTTCTTTCATGTATACACGATATAGATTAATAACACAGTCCAACAAAATAAAACTTTTTTCGTGATCTGCAATAACTGCGTGATTCTTATAGGCTTTGTCGTTCTAAAACCAAATCCCAATACAGAACTGCTCTATCATACAATGTTTTTGGAAAATAGTAGTTTTTGTAAAAATGCATGATTTTTATAAAAAATGAGGTATTACACGAAAACTAAACATGCGAGAAAGTTAAAGTTTAATTTTTTCTCATAAAAAAATAATGAAAAATAAAGAATTTTTGTTAATGGATTAATAGTGGTCTTCTCTTCTCACACCGACACACAGTGGGCAATTTGGACAAAATCGGATTCAAAATCAAGGAACTTTCGATAGGAATGAGGTAGAGCGATGAAATTTTTTTTAAATGAAAGCTGCAACTTTGTAGAATATGGGAAAAATAGAGATATTGTGGTACGAACGTTTTTTAACTTCGAGAAAATTCGTTAAACGCGCACAAATTCAGGAAAATCTTAGTTTTTCCAATACCACGCGCGGAAAAAATTTTTTTTTAACATGCTATACATCATTTCCCATAGATTTTTTCACACTGATTTCAAATCTGGTTTCAATATTTGTCTACGACCTCAGGATTTTGCAAAAAATAGATTTTTGTGACAAAAACTAATGAAATCATTTTTTCGTTGAAATGATTGGATGATAATAATTTCTCTATTTTTCCCATATTCTACAAAGTTGCAGCTTTCATTTAAAAAAAATTTCATCGCTCTACCTCATTCCTATCGAAAGTTCCTTGATTTTGAATCCGATTTTGTCCAAATTGCCCACTGTGCGACATACCCGACCCGTATCATGTTCACACTTCTTGACGGGGCCACAGTGCGGACAAGTCGGCACATCTCACTACTTGTTTATTTGACGATGTACGAAAATTTCCTTTGGCAGAACTGCATATTAGCAGGATATTCATATTATTATTCATTTAAAAATCATTTAACGATTATTTTTATGCATAAAAATTGTTTTTCTTTTTTTCAATTTATTAATTTTGTTGTTAAATTTAATTTTTTGTGACTAATTACCATTACAAATGTATTAGTAACCAAATTTAGATTTTTGTAAAAAAATTTGGCCATGGAGGCACTCTCTAAAGTGCCAAAAATCGAAAAATATTACATTAACTGTAAATGAGTGTGCAATAATAATTCTGTGTAATGGAAAGTGCTTACCAATGAATATGCATTCTTTTTACATTTAATAAAGTAGATCTATTTTTTGTATAAATTTTCAACGGTGGTTTTATTTGTTAATTGCATATAAAACTTCAAATTAACATAAAACAAAAACGGCAAAATGTATCCTGATATTCATGCATATTCGGATACATTACTTATTAGAGTTTAAGAATTTCACAGTTTTGTCTGCCACTTTTTGCGACTATTAATTTTATAGATTTTTTAAGAAGTGTCCATACCTTTCCTTTAGGATCTATCGTGGAAAATTTGTTATTTTCTTTTTAAATGTATTAGTTATATTGTTAAATTTCATTTTCTGTGAATAATTAACAATAAGTATACATTTGTAAACAAATTTGGATTTTTGTAAAAAATTTTGCCATTTGTTCGCCACAGTTACAGTGGGGAATTTACTGGAAAAGTTCAATATTCGTATATATCACGATATGAAATACATTTCTTTTGCAAAACATGCGTATTAGGATGGAAATTGTTAATAATAATCATTTTTATGCATTCATTTGTATATAATAAATAAATAAATAAATAATTTGTTATTTAATATGTTAATTTAATTTGTTTTTAACATATAATTAAATTTATATATAAGATTGAACATTAGATTTATACATGGAAAAATACAATTGGTACTACATTCCTATAACCATATATAAAGTTTTAATTCATGGGTGTGACATTATTAATCATTTTGATGTCCCAATGGGACTCCTGTCTGAGGAGGCTTTAGAGGCGAGACACAAAGAAATCAGAAAATATCGTCTGAATTATACGCGAGAAACCAGTAGACAGGACACGAACACCGACCTCTTCAGTTATCTTTTACTCACATTTCAACACATCGAGAAACGACAACAAAAAGCAAATCTTGCAATTTTACTGAAATTTATCAGTTCTTAATAAAAAATGAGCAAGATCACGAGAGTCAATGATTTTGGATCGCAACCAAAATACTGAGAATGACTCGGATAGTGAATAGCGTTTTGTTTAAGTTTATTATTGTTAATTTTACATATGGTTTATTTATTATTAATTTTGTTAATTTTTGCTAAGTTAGTTATTAAAAGTTAGTTATTTGTTAGTTTTTAAAAATAAATTTGTTAATTTTTAATAATAAATTTTTTTTCTAAAAATTGTTATTTTTGTGTTAAGATTATTAACTGTATTGGTAAATATAATTGTCTGTAAAAAATTTCCTCTATATATGCTTTATACCGGTATACCCGCGGTGGTGTGAGTAGTTGAGGAACCTTTAAACGTTAGGCTTGTAGGGACTTATATCGAGAATTCACTGTCTTCTCCTTCAGCAATGTGGCAATATTTTTCATTTATGCTCTTTTTTTCACTTGAGGTCTCAAAAGTTCTAATCTTTATTACGTACCTGGGGCGTTCACAGCACGCTCCGTTATAATTTCCCTTAAAAAACAAACTATAATAGGTAGAATAGCTTTAAGCATAATTACAAAAACCATAACCCCTAATTGAAAGATAGACAGTGAAACGCAATTGTAGCCAACTGCATTTCAAGATTCTTTAGAATTTATGTAGTGTTTTGAGCACCTCGCATACCTAGTTAAATTTATTGAATCTCCTGAATGTTTGAATAGGAAAAATATGTAAATACGAAAATTTAATTTCATTTTAATACAACTGAACTTCAAACTAAAGTTACATAATTTAATTAATATACAATATAAATACATGTAATATCTATTACAACCAATGAAATAGTACGTTAACGTACTGACCACATAGTACGTGTACATTATGAAAATAAAGATGATAATATTGAATGAAATTCTTATTCACTGATACTGATATGCGCAGCAAATGTTGATAGTTTTGCACGTGTACTGACTCGTTGTTGAATGAATTACTAAATTACAAGATCAATGACTGACACACATATCACGTCTCAAAATATAAACGCTCTAGGCTCTTATGTATATGTTTTTTTGTTTGAAAGGTAGTTCGATGTCGTTCGTCCTATGAATCATTGACCAAATTGTCTAAATCGAGACAAAAACAAACAAAATAAATACTAATAACTGTTAATAACAAAAATTTGTAGAATATGCGATCAACCCATTTGTGCTTGCTGAATCAAACCTTGCAATACGACTCGTTTAACACTAGTCGAAACAAGTTTATATTTTGGAACAAATATATTTTATTGCACATTACTTACAGTATATTAAAAAAGTGGCAAAAAGTTGAGATCATTATACATATACAGGGTGTCCCAAAAATGTTGTATTTCCTTGAAAAGGGTGATTCCTGAAATGATTAGAAGTAACTTTTTCCGTTGTGAAAATGTCCTCCGCGGTTTAATTAATAAGTTATTAACAAAAAACGCGGACCAACCAGGGTACGGTAACAGCGGGCAGATTTTGGCTTGGCCAATGTCAACGCCACGCTCAGCGGGGGCTGTCGCCGAGCCGAGATCCCTCTGCTATAGCCACGTTCTGCTTGGCCCGTGTTTGTCGTTAATAACTCCTTAAAAAAACCGTGGAAAACATTTTCTCAGAGGAAAAAGTTACTTTAAATGACCTCAGTCACCGCTTTGAAGGAAGTGTAACATTTTTGGGATACCCTACATAGGGTGAGAGCCCCAATTACTCTGGAGTTACCAATTACTGTGCCCATGTTAATTATACTTGTTGGTGAAAGTCCCATAAAAGATTAATGAAAAATACAGAAGTTACTCGAGCTTCGCTGTCCTTTTCTACGTCCAGCGCGGATCAAAGAATAGTGTCTTTTCTAACTTAAGCGACGTCAAGACCCGTGCTGCTGACATAAAACACGGATTCACTGTATATCGGAAACTAAATCGAGCGGCCATAACATGTATAGGAAAAAGTTGTTTAGAATCACACCACAAATAACATATCTCACACTACCCGGCTTAATATCATTTTGGCCGAGTGTGCATAAATGCATTCTCCTACTCTCAAAGAAAATAGAAAAGTTTTTTGGAACGGTGGTACAGGGAGGTGGGTGATCCGCTGCCCTAAAGTAGAAATCGGCAAGAAAAGCACATTTCGGCCGATTTTCGAGGGCTGCGCCTTGTCCCGGCCGCGCGTCTCGTTTCCCGTGACGGTCGTTATCAATAGATTTCCACATAACCGAGTAGGTACTATTGTCGCATCGTAATTTCAGAAAATAAATTTGAAAAATAAATTAAGAACATAAATTTGGAAAATAGCTTTTAATTTCATCGGCAAAGTTTTATTTAGACGTGGAAAAACATTTTTGCGTACGTTTAGACTTTAAACGTGCTGGGTAAAATCGGAATGTCGAGTCGAAGACAGGACGTCGCTGTTCACATTGCAGACGATAGTGAAGAATCGTTCAACTTTGTGCGCTTTTCTGTTTTAATGTACCACATTTAGGAGAACGAACATTCGCACAAATAATTCAATCTGAACATTGAGAATACCACTGACAAAAAAAACGCATTGACAATAGTACCTCCTTGGTATTATGGAAACCTATTAATATTGGGTATTGCCCTAATGCGCCACGCGCAGTTCATACGGTACGCGTCTGAGATCGCTCGAGAACTATGATCGTCACGTGGAGCGAGACGCGCGGTCGGGACAAGGGGGCGTAGTGCTCGAAAATCGGCCGAAATGTGCTCTTCTTATCTCCCTCTGCCATAAAACGTAAATTTCGTTTTTGGAAAAAGGTGGAGTTCGCTATGGTAATTCCAACAGTTTTTTGAAAATATTTAAAAAAACTAAGGCCATTCGGCCGAGATATGCATAGGAAAAAGTTGTTTAGAATGATGACCTTGACAACATATTTCAACCCTACCCGTTTTTTCACACGTTTTTTAAACGTATTTCTCTTTTGTTCTAATAATAGGGTGCTCGTTTGTCCTCCGTAATTTTGTGTATGTGATACACAATTTTCATCTATCCAAACAAGTGATTATAAAGCTCAGCAAAACGACATAATGTCCTTGAAAACAGATTATACAGTCAATGTTACTTTAGATTTTTATAGTAGCGTGTGTGTTTCTTGAAAAGTGACGAACTACACGTCCGTCACCGTACGCACACCTACTAATTTTGCATTGTTAGCATTTACTGGATTATCCATTTGCAGATGAATATGAGAGGTCTATTATAATAACCATAGGGAAAGTACCCTGAGATATTCATATTTTTCGAAAATATAGACAAATCTATAGAAAATAATTTGCGGAATTCGTGATATTATTTTGTTCTGACTCTTAGGAGTAATCTAAAATGCCTATTAATTGTTGTTACGAAGTCAATTGTAATTATTAGTGTTCACAGATGAAGGATTTTATTAACGTGCAAAGAATATGAAATGTTGATGGTAATGTAAAACTGTGATGTCATTGTCTTAATTTACAATCATTGATTTCAGATTCTCATTAATTCAAACAGATTTTCATTATATTTATTTAAGGGGTGGATACACGTACAAAACAATTCCGTACAATTTGTCAAACGCATTCCAATGCTCTAACTTATCGTTAACATACCGCTAACCTTCCTTTTTGTCAACACAATTCAACTGTACCCGATAAACTGCAGCAGCTCCTTTCTCCGGTATAACGAAGGTTAACCAGCTCTTTTTTATTTTACTTTAATCTAACTTACGGCTTTCATTGGATTGGTAGATATTTTGTATGTTATTGGAGAGACCTTTTTCCGCATAATTTCGTATCCGCATTGTAACAACATCCTTCTTCCACGTTTCTCAAAATCAATGATCAGGTTTTAGTTAATAATGTAATTTTACAGCAAAAAGAATAAACAAGGTAAAAATAAAACCTAGTTTAGGGTAATAAAGCCTAATCAAAATTATAAAATTCAATATGTTTTTGTTCAACGCAATTTTATATTGTAATACGTATACATAAATACGTAAGTTTATTTAGTGATGTCTAACAAAAGAATCTTGAACCCTCATCAATGGGAAAATATAACCGGTCATATCGTTTTGTCAGGCTTGATAACTCCACCGTCATATTAAGCAAAAGTTAATAATAGTTTTACAACTAATTTAAATTACAATTCATATATTTGTATTTGTTGCTTTGAATAATAAATTTCTCAACTTCTACGAACTTATTTGAAGTGTTTATACTAAAACTATAATCGTTTTTTGGAATTAGCTAATTTTGGAAAACATTTTTACGAGAGAGTGAACTTTTCGAGACGATTCTATATTTCCACGAATTTTTAACCTTGAAAATGCATTCTACGTGATAAGTTCATCGTGTTAATGATATGAGAAAATTTTTAAGAGAAAATGTTTTTTTTTTATCAATGCCGTCGTGGAAAGAATTTTTTCTCAAGAGAAAAGTGTTTCTCTAAATTTCAAGATTACAGGCGATTCAAATTTTCATTCTTCGTAGGAACAGTAGTAAACTATATTTACCAAAAATACTTTAAGGGATATTTTAATTTCAATATTAGAAAGTAGGATAAAGGGATCCAATTACTGCTGCGGTACCAATTACTGTGTCTATATTAATTATACTTAGTTTTAAAGCATGATGAATATTAAAAAAGATATTAAATATTATATATCTCTTTTTTAAATATTCATTATGCTTTAAAAATAAGTATAATTAATATAGGCACAGTAATCGGTAGCTCCACAGTAATTGGGTCCCTTACCCTAGTACCTACAAGTAGTTGGTACAGTTTATTCTATTAAATTCAATGTTCAGAAGTACATTATACAGCTGCCAATATTAATGTTTTCAATCCAACGTCAACATCTCAGCATTTACTATATATTCGAATGTATTATTTTACCTCTGTTTCTGAAATTCAACAACGTTCAACTTCTGATAGTTGAAATTTCTATCCATAAATCAAGACTTTGTCATCACTATCTGTCTGTCGTTCGTGATTCTTTTCTTAACACTAACGTGTAATACTAATATAAGCAAGACAAAACTAATACGAGCAAGATGCAAACTACCATTTACATTTTGTTTAAAATCCGTTTTACAATTACGCTTATGCATATTCTATACATTTGTGTAGATATCGTAAAAGTTGACTATGTTAAATTTTCGTTAATTAAACCTCTCTTACATGAAAATTTTTATGAGACAAATTCTCTTAAAATTTGACTTACCGAAATTCTACCGCAGTTTCATTAAACAATTAGTGACCAAGACCTTGAAATTCCCGAAAATTGTGAAAAAAGAGAAAAGAAAGAAAAATCCTTTTTTTGCTTGTCATTCAAAATATCAAAATTAATTTGAACTCCGATCATACAATATGCAAATCACATTATATGTTACAACTATAGTATGTTGGAATATTTTGTTGTTAACAAATGACTGTTATTGAATTCGTAAATAGACAATGATATGAGCAAGAATATATGTATATGTATACTTGTTTGCGATAATAAAAATGTTTTGTTTCTCTTAATCGAGAAATACGAGTGTAACGAAACATTAAAAACTGGAGACAGAAAACTTTCAGAGCATACATTCGTACACGTCATAAAGCTCATTATGCACGACGCGATTAAGCAGTCAAAAAAGGAAGTACAACCAAGCTGTTCAATTACAATAAATCTGTCAGCTTATTTTGTATCCGCTCAATTTGTAGAATATATTACCTTGATTGGTACAATCGTCGAGGTTAATGCATAGGTAGTACATGCATACCGAAGATGTTTAAAGTCCAACAGAAGGACATTAAATTCGTAGTCTGTGTACGTAAAATGATAAAGAAATGTGTTTCGTTGTCTCAACATAGTAAACAATTGTAGCATGAAAAATGATAATATCACATCACGTAAACTTGGCAATGATAAAAACAACTTTAAGCTATAACATGGAAGCAAAATGATAAAAAAAATACAGGATGACCCGGAAATGTTGTACCTCCTTGAAGGGGGCAATTCCGGCAATCATTTGAAGTAAATTTTTCCTTTGCGAAAATGTTCTCCGCGGCTTCGTTCAGGAGTTATTAACGAAAAACACGGACCAATAAGAACATGGCCATAGCGGGCGAATTGCGACTCGGCGAGATGTACTGTTGAGCGTGGTGTTCTAACCGCGCTATGATTAGTCTGCATTTTTCGTTAATAACTCCTTAAAACAAAGCTGCAGAAAACATTTTCGCAAAGGATAAAGTTACTTTCGATGACCTTCGGAATCGCCCTTTTCATAGAAATACAACATTTTTGTGACACCCTGTATACGAATGACATGAAAAGAAAGTTTATTAAATGTAGATTGAATTTTCTCACGCAATAGATTTTGGTTTCAAGAATAACTAACTGATACTTCACTAACAAAGAGATGATTAGATTTAACACGAGAACCGCCTTCCAAATAATACAGTGATTTCTCTATACATGTCGCCAAAACCTGGATGATAAACGTCGCGGAATTATCCCCACTACCGCAGGGTATATCCCGTGAGGGGTCACGAAGCTCGAGAGGCCTCGAACGCCGAGGAGTGTAAACATAATACGGCTCAGGTATGTCGCTTGGACATGACGCTGACAAGACCTGTATTGTTCACATATATCAAGAATTCACTGTATACCTAAATTATTTCTTTTACCGGATTTTCTAACTGATTCATAACAGGCGCTCTTCCTTAATGTATGCAACATCAACCTGCTAACCGCCCACATTTCTGGGAAACGAGATAGCAGTTAAAAGGAATTTTAAAAAGTTGAAAGAATTTTAAGATGAACATTGACTACCTGCGTGATAGAGGTTGCCGAACCCTTTTATGACGACTGAAAACTGGATCATGCGAGACATTATCATCGACATCACTGTTTCACATTGTCACTGTTCAGTCTTGCTTTTCTTGCACCATAAATGGTAGTAGCAATCAGGGTAAGGGACCCAATTACTTTGCCTATATTAGTTATACATATTTTTAAAGCATAATAAATATTAAAGAAGTGATATTAAATTTTTTTCATTAAAATCAGTCAATATATATGTTATATGTATATCTGTTTTTTAGTATTAATTATGCTTTAAAAATAAGAATAATTAATATAGGCACAGTAATTGATACCCTTACAGTAATAGAGTCCCTTACCCTATCGGGACCAAAAATTACAATGGTTGTATCAATTGTTATCATGTACCAAGACAAATGTACATAACCGTTTATGGCCAGTGGCGGATTTGAGGGGGGAGGGGGGGTTATAGAGGATATTGCCCAGGACGGAAAAATCCTGGGGCGGAAAAAAAAATTAGGAAAAATACGAAAGGCACAAATCACAACAATAAAAACAAGTAAATGAAAATGTTAACCAATTTAAAAATAAAAATAACGTGTTTGAATGACGTTTTATGAAATTACAAGAAATCATTTAAAGTCTACGGGAAGGGAATGCAAAAGGCAGGTACCTAACTCACCCCATATCTGAGAAATAGGTGGAACATAATTAGGGTAGTATTAATAATTTTGTACTTTGTGCTATTGATAAACCTATGGGGAGAAAGCGTAAAAGGGAGCGAGGGAGAAAGGAGTTGGCCCTTGGAGGTCAACGAAAGGAGAGCTAAGATGAGGAGAGCTACTGTTTATGGCAATTTTAACAAGTATTGTACACTTGTGCACATTAAACGGTAAATATAACGGTATAAAAATCAAAATGGAATCGTTAGTTTATGCAAATACGGACAACATAACATTCTTCCTTTATTAAAATTTGCAAAATGGTAATGTTTTGAAAAATCGGATTTTCTGTTATGATTTTCTGTTAATAACAAAGTTTTAAACAATAAATTAAAAAATCGGAGCTCGTCATGTTGTTGTCAACTATTTATAGAATATATATATCAAGTTTCATACAGATCGAGTAATCAGTTTTTGAGCTACGTTGTACGGCTTGTGAAGTTTTGCGTTTCGAGAAAAATGCGTTTGAAATTTGAGTAACGTGAAAAACACGTTAGCTGTTTGTATATCGTGAAAAAAATCTTAATTCATTTTAATTTACCGCGGTTTTTTGCTAATCTGCGATTTCAGGGCCATAGAACAGATCTTCCTCTTCCTCAAAAAGTTATACTTCAGCCGTTTTTTCTTCTTTTGGAGAAGCACGAGCCTTTCTAACAAGAGCCCGACTACGTGAGCCGCTACGCCCAATTCCGTTCACTTTATTTTGAAAATAACGTACAAGAACATCTCTGATCACTTTCTAACTTTTTTTATCGTATTCCCGAGGAAATTTCCTATCGATTTAAACAAAAAAAAAAAACATGCTCAAAAATTTAATTTTACAAAAGGTTCCCCCTTAATGTTGAGTGTGCAAACCGATTGATAAAATTTGCATTCATTACCCATCGGGGAGGATGCCTAACTTTCGTCTTTTAATCCGAAGCTAATGCAACATTTTTTGTGAAGACTTTTGAATATGTATTGAACGTAACATTGGACTAAGCGTTGTAACAATAGACCACGAAGTAAGATACCGACAAACGGAGAACGTGCACTAATACATTAGGAATTCGAAACTACTTAACGCACGATTCTTTTGTTAAAATATGAATGAGTTTCTTTCTAATACTGTCATAAATAGTCTTATAAATTCAATGATAAATCGAATTTTCGCTTTAATATGAAGTAATGGCGACAGTGTTTGGGAAATCGTGGTACAACCGTAAAAGGGTTCATTCCTCACATAAAATCTAGTGGAAAATAAGCAATATAGTTTTTTCATAGGAGTTTCATTTTTGAGAAAATCGAGTTTAAAAATTCGTTAGGTACGCGTGGATTTAAACAGTCTACTTAATTCGCCCGATCGAGCCCGCAATTCCCATTGCCGTTTGTGTTTATAAACAATGTAGAGACTCCTTGTTATTAATTAAAGTCATACGGGACCCGTCAAAATGACGGATTCTAATATTTTTAAATTGCGAATATTGAGATAGTAAAAATGCATCCATGAGCAATTATTTAACAAATTGATTTCTTTGGGTATATATCATTAAAAAAGTGGCTACAAACTTTGATAGATACATTCATGTTATTTTTATAAAGTAGTGTAAAATAGTCATTTTTAATGCTCCGTAAACCTAATGTTAAATAACGTCTTTAATCGCTCTAAACAATATCATTGAGTTCACAACGAGAGACGCAGATTCTTTATTCCGTTTTTTTTTTTTTGAGTTTTTGTTGACGCGAACGTTTGTTGATGTAAACGGACTGAGTCCCTCTACTCTATGAATTCGAAATTCATGCACCACTGCGCCAATTTATTTATTTGTCTTTCCCTAAAATCCAAATAAAAACTGACACTTTGTTTGCAAACAAGAAATAATAAATAAATTATTTGTGTAATTATTTAAATGATTATCCAATTAAATAAAAATTTAATTACTATTTGCGAATGAAATATTAATTTAATTTGTAATTTGTTATTTATTATTTAAAATAAAATTTGCCCAACTCTGTATCCATCCATACATGAACCGCTTATTTCAATTATAAAAAGTGGACAAAATGTAGATATACTACTTTATAAATGTTGCAAAACACGTTTCATGAAAATTTTATTCTATTCGATCAGTTTTTTTCGAGGAATATCTTACACGGAACTAAACGACATATCTTACAGGAAAAGATACTATCAGAATAACTTCAACATTACAAATGTTACATTTTCAATGTTCCAGTTCAATTAGAAACTTAAAACTATCGATAACTACTGCATTTCGATCAATTAAACTCGATACCCTTCACTCTGTAATCAATAATTTTGTAGTCGGATTACAGAATCGTGTTATTTTCGAGGATAAATACTTCAAAAACGTGATTAATTAAATACCTTTCTGTATTTTATGAAATTCTTTCAATAAAATTTTAACAAAACTGTGTTCATCTATTTGTAACTCGGTCTAGGGTCAGGGACCCAATTACTGTGGGGGTACCAATGGGGTGCCTATATTCACATACATATATTACCACACAAAATTAACTGATGTTAATGAAAAAAATGTAATATCTCTTTTAATATTCTTTATGCTTAAAAAACAAGTATAATTACTATAAGCACAGTAATTGGCACCCCCACAGTAATTGGATCCCTTACCCCATGTATTTGTGAAAATAAGATATCAATGGATCATTAATTTCACAAGTGGTTTATGCATATGTGCTAACTTCGCTTAGATTGCACCTAAACGTACAATTTTTAAATCAAATACTATTTTGATACTTATTTTGATAAGTTCCATCGGAACGACGCGAACGAGTTTCCTTTCGATGAAATCCTTTCGTAGAATGGGTCGTACGGTAATAAATAATGTGTAATCGGTACCGCAGGAACGGTTGAGTACTTACCGGTGAGGACGTGATCAGGGTCGTGATACAGGTAGACGGGCCGATTATGTAGGTGAAAACTGTATAAGTGTGCCGTTTACGGAATTTAGAAAGAAATCAAAATCGATAGGCGCCTGTTCTACGTGAAGGACTGTCCCGAATTGATGTCGGGTTCGGGTTTTCGGTGAACGAAACCAAAAAGCGAAGACTTCGAGGACCGACGATCGAATCGATTGAAGAAATACTAGTTAAAAATTGGCCAAAGACTGCGACGTTGTACTGTAGTTGTCACGGTGCCATCCGATCCAGCGAACCGACTCGAATGCGTTGGCGCGAAGCAGACGAATAATACTCACGGCGGCACCGAACGGGCTCCTCACTGCCGAAAAACTTGACTACCACTACCCAGCGTCCAAGAGCAAAGGCGTGGTTTCCAGATACATTAGGATAATGCGAGTATTGATGCCCGTAAAACCGTCAGATGATCGGACGCATAACTGGGTAAAACAGTATTTTAAATAGTAAATAATTCTGCTTATTTTAAACTATGCGTACAACATTGAAAATAATATTCTATTTGATGTAGTCAGTTTTTAAAATAATATTTTTTTATTTGAAGAATATTGATGATAATTGAATTTCGCCTTGAAATATTTTGTTGATTTTCATTTATTTCCTTTATTTTAGATGTCATGACTAAAAACAATGGTTCATATTTAATATATTTATCAGCATAGATTGCCTCACGATGGCAAGATATATTGTGTGTTTATATTATTGAGCTACAAACCGCAGGAATCTGTAGGAACCTGTCACGTATGTAGAATGGTTGTATAAACGTAGATCGATGATAACTAAGGCTCAATTCTTCAGTGCTAAAACGAAGCAGAAAACCATATTCGGCTTTATCCGAAATAACTTTTACCACCATTATCTAAAACGTGCTTTTTAATGTCTTTTAATAACTCGACTTGAAAAAACTGCATTATACTTATAGAATAATTTCAATACTCTACTTAAGATTAAAGTATTTTATTATTGTATGTCGAACTATGAAAATCAAATATTTTATTTTGTGCTTCAGATTGTTAAAATGGAAATATTTTATTTTACGATTTTGATTCTTGAATTAGAAATATTTTACTTTGCGGTTTAGATTGTCAAAATAAAAAAAAATGTCATTTTTGAAATTATACATCCTATTTAAAATACCATTTTTAAGTCAAATGGAATCTAAAATATTAGGATAATATTTGAAATATTTATTTCGTCAAATATTGCCCAGCTTTGATTACGATACTACACATATTGATGACCGTAAAACTATAAGATGATCGACAGTATGTCCAACTTTTCTGAATACTAGATACAACATGATAATGGAAAGGGTATAGCCGGATAAGGAGGGATAAGGGCCGGATAAATGTCCCTAAACCAAATTGAATTTGCAATAGCCCATTCGATAGCTTATCCAAATAAAATACCTTGTGCCAATTTTCAGCCCTATATGTCTGTCGACATCCTCTCTTGGATCTATGTCTCTTATCCTCTTTAATTAGAAATTCTGAAAAAATTCATAGATGTGCATTTTAATAGCGCAAATATGCCTGATTTTTTTCAGAATTTCTAATTGAAGACTATAAGAGAAATTATGGAAACCCCTGATTTTCTTTGTCACCCCATTACTACCCCCCATGTCGACATATAGAATTGAAAATTGGCAGAAAGTATTTTCTTTGTATAAGCTATCAAATGGCCTATTGCAAATTCAATTTGGTTTAGGGGCACTTTTGACCTCCTTACCTGCTATACCCTTTCCTAGTCTGACTTATTCCGTTCTTACAATTAGACACAAAAATGCACACACTCCTTCCAAATTTCAAATGTTTGAAACAATAACAAACTAGAGTTTTGCATATCTTCTGAACATTCATTCCTTTCTTATCGTTAGTCACAATTCGGCAAAATTCTGGTGACAGTATGTTTTAAATTTGCTTAGCAAAACACGTATATAAATCGACAACTGGACCTTACAAAAATCTACAAACAGTCACCATAAATGTATTTATATAAATATTATAGTAATGATTATATGATAGTAATCCCGTAATGATTATAATAATTGCTACAATTATTGTAATCTTTAGTACCTTTGTAAATTTTATTATTTGTTACGTATGGTAATTGTAGGTAGAACAAATTTTATATTTGTTTTCGTAAATATTCAAAAATTTGTAAACATGTGTTGACTTTTGTGGTTGATTGAATATCGAGTTGAAAACTGAAAACCAAACGTTCTTAAATGTGAAACTGAACCATTCGAGAAGGTTACAAAGGACTAAAAAATATTAACATATAAATATGTTTCGTAAAAACCGTTATGAATTTAAGAAGAAGAACAAATATGAGTTAAAACGAACGTGGTTATGAAATTCACCGTAAACATTTCCGCAATAACATTAAAAAATTAAAAGCGGTTTATAACTTTGTGGAAAAGTTGCGTTCGTTTCATAAGAAATAGGGTAAGGAAAGGATCCAGTTATTGTGGGGATGCCAATTACTGTGCCAATATTAATTATACTTATTTTTAAAGCATAATCAATATTAAAGGAGAAATATTAAATTTTTTCATTAAAATCAATTAGTATATATGTTGTATATCTCTTTCTTTAATATTCATTATGCTTTAAAAATAAGTATAATTAATATAGGCACGGTAACTGCCACCCGCACAGTAATTGGGTCGTTTACGCTGAGTATTCCAAATTTTTTAGTGTAATGCACGTGGCGTATCCAGGCTGACAAGCGAATTCATGGCGCAATGTGTACAAAAGAGAAGATCCCACATTTTTAACGGTAATAACATATCTAACAAGTCTACATTCCCAAAAGTCAGGCATATTATTTACTTTTTAAAGGTTTTTACTAGTGATAATTTGTCAGTTTTAATTAATGATAATGTTCTTAATCAATCACTCTACCATTCCTTTTAATATATTTTTACAACGTATTAATAACTCCAAGAAAGCCAAGAAAGTCAAGGAATTGAATAGTTTCGAAAAACGCTATTAACAAGGAGAGGTTATTAATAAACGTTTGCTATATAACTCGATATTAAAACTGCAGAATAAAAAATTTAGAAATAAAAATAAAAAATAAAGAGATTTAACTTTAACTTAACTGCTTTCACTTACTAACATTGATATATAAAATACCTAGAAACATTCGTTTAGTGTCCAGTAATGCATATTGTAAATTAACATAATTAGATATAAATATGTCAATCTTTTGATGCCTGTTACCAGTTATATCGATGTACATAGTTCCCGGAATATCTTTTTTTGTAGTTTCTTTGATGTAAAAAATATTATTGAAATGAAAACCATGGTAAGATATAATTAAAATTAATAATCTTTTAATCCATTCGCTAACTACTTAAATCAATCTTTGTATCATTACCATGAGAAATATTTACTTAGTGAACTAAAGTAACATATTGACTTTAGTCCGAAGTAAGATTGCCAACAATAGATTGTATAATAATAATAATATATGTAGTGGAAATAAGATTACCAGCTATTAAAATTTCATATGAATCGGCGACGTTTAATTAATGGCGTTGTTTCCATGTGATATAATTCGTTTTCTGTAATGTACTAGTTTTGTTAATATTACACCAGATTACGGAAAACGAAATTTTACTTTCTCCACCGTAGTTCATTACAATAATTGATAGGTGCATCAACATTCGCGGCACGAAGCACAGTGGTATTTTAAAATCGAGTTGACGAAAACTGTACAAGGGGAAAGCCAATTTCTCGAACCTGCTTGTATTTCACTTTACTTGTCTTTTATTCTTATTTTTAACCGGGAAGACTCTTATTGGCAAAGCGATTCACTATTCATAAAAGAAACTAAACTAAACGAATGTGTGAATTGCATCGATTGTAAATTGGCCACTTCACTTACTTCAACCGAGTAATTATAAAAATTGTTTGTTTTCCAAGATAAAGTTATGTCCTATGTACATAGGGTATGAATGTGTATGTATAGAGATAGAAAATTCAGAATCTGTTACTTACACCGTTACATTTTTATTTATTTATTATTTTATTTTATGCTTTAAACCAGATGGTTTATTTTCAAATACAATATTGTCGCATGTAGCTTAGGTATTACATAGTTTTTAAATTCTTAAGGTATATCAAAAATAAAAAAGTTACAGACTTTCTTTACCGGAAACTTAAATTCGATAATTCTACAGAAAGCTGCCGCCATCTTGGATTTCGATGATCTTCAAATATGTTGTCAGGGGCCAGATTTTGAACAACTTTTTCTTATACGTGTAACAGCTGCTCGGCTTAGTTTCCAAGATATTCGCAAAAAACCATCGGTACGACATGTATTCGTTAATATTGTTTGTTTGGCATAAAGTCTGCTATAAATCACGGATACGTATGTATTTACTTATGGACAAGAGACTGTTAGATTGGAAATACTGGCCAACTTGACATAATTAAGAGGTTGGAAAAAAGATACGATCCGTTCGTCGTTCGGCATTTTGTTTATATCCGTCAAACATTGTTACCTCATTATGTATAGATTCTCTAAAAATGGAAAAATTATCGTTTTGAATTTCAACTCTACGTGTTATCGACCTTAGGGCACTTCGCGTCTAGGGAAAGTATAAACATATCCCTCATATGACCAATCACCTCAAGTTGATCAATATATGTAAGTTAATACAGTGTTTACTCGATGTACTCCAAACACAGGTCTAGCCAGGGACATATATAGAGTAAACACTGTAGTACTCTATGAAAAAAGACACACATCTTTCTACAGCGTGGTACAACTGGAGTAATTCTACATAAAAAAAAAATACATCGAAACAAAATTTTTCCATATGAGGCTTCATTCTCGAGAAAATCAAGTTTGAAAATTCGGTGAACACACATGCTATCGAATAGGAATGGTTTGACGCACTTGTTAAGCAGAATTCATAATACAGTAAATATTCGATCTAAGACAGAGGTCGGTAAGAAGATCACATTTCGGCCGATTTTCGAGGTCTAAGCCCCCTTGTCCCGGACACGCGCGTCTCGTTCTTCGTGACGGTCCTGGTTCTCGGGCCACCTCAGGTGCGTACCGTATGAACTGCGCATGGCGCATTAGAGCGACATCCGTATCAATAGGTTTCCACATTGCCGAGGAGGTACTATCGTCAATGCGTTTTAATTTTTTGTCAGTGGTATCCCCTATAACCCTACCCCACTATGTAGCATGATAATTTCGGAAAAGAAATATAGAAAACACAAAGTTGAAAGATTCTTCGCTTTCGTCTGCAAATGCAATCCGCGACGACCAGCCTTCCATTAGAAATTTCGGATTTACCAAGCACGTCTAAAGTCTAAACGTACGCGAAAATGTTTTTCCACATCTAAATAAATTTTTGCCGATGAAATTGAAAGCTGTTTTCCAAATTTATGTTGTTAATTTATTTTTTAAATCTATTTTCTAAAATTACCATGCAACATAGTGGAACAAGGGATACTGCTTACAAAAAGAAAACGCATCGACAATAGTACCTCCTCCAATAGATAAGGGTGGCGCCCTAATGCGCCATGTGCAGTTCATATGGTACGCGCCTGAGGTGCCTCGAAACTATGACCGTCACGGGAAGCGAGACGCGCGACCGGAACAAGGGGGCGTAGCCCTTGAAAATTGGCCGAAATGTGTTCTTCTTGCCGATCGTTGATCTAAGAAAACAGGAACTGAACAGAATCTAAGAAAACAGGAAAACAGGATCTAAGAAAAAACGAACATTCCCTCCACTCCGGGAATACCCACCGAGGGTCCAAGAAGCTTGAGCTGCTCTGTGGTGTCGCGTCGATCCCGCAATTGGGAAAAATCGGATCGCGACGAGGTAAAGGTTGACGACGAATGATTGTACAGTCAAACTCCGGAGAACATGAATCTTTATTGCTAGATGCAAGACTTGGCTTGCTGTTGGAAGTTCGGTGTTTGTAACAGTTCTAATCTAGTTACAATCGTATAGGAATTAGGAAACCTCGGATGTAGGTGTGGTCTTAGGAAGTTGTCTATGATTGGTTGAAGGGCGTGTTTCGAAGGTGTTGGAAGTGGTGGAAAATTAGGAAGAGTAGGAGCAGAGGTACATTTGGTTAGAGGCGGCTATAGCTATAAAACTATAAATTTCGGTACGCTAACGGTTCGCAGTTCAGCATGTACTCATCAGCTGAGTTTTATTCGGATTTTCGACTACTCGAAACTATGGTAGGTTCTTTATGGCGGTCATGGCCGTTATGCCGCGGGTGGCTAGTCTAGTTGACTTCACGGTCGTGCAGATATCCCTTCGCAGAGGGTTTTTACGGCGGAACATGCTTGTTCGCCGAGCAGTGTAAGGCCCTGTCGAGATGAGGCATTTTACGCGCATGCGCGCCCAAAACAGTAACGTATCTATATTATCAGGAAAAGGTAATGGGGCAGTGATATTGGCGCGAAAGTACCGGAATAATCTCTTCCAAGGCGAGACGAGTGCCCTACGAGTTTATGATAAGTTATTGTTAAAATTTTATTTTACAATGGCAGCTAATAGTGGAGAAGGAGCTACAAAGAGGCGCAGAGTTCGCAATTTTTAAAATCAAATCATAACAATTTTTATACATTTTGCAGGGTGTTTAAGGTACCCCGTTTTATCCAGAAATTTACTTTCCTGACAAGGGAGTATATTCAGTTGATACTGAAGTGGATAAGGTAGTATAAAATAATAGAGATTGTCCTCACTTCGTTTATTAACAATATCCGTAAGCGCGAATGTCAGTGCAGTGCTGGTGATGTAGTCTCGGAGGCTTACAATCAACTGGTGACTCTCGTTGCATTCTTAAACACGTCGGAGTTAGAAAAGGCAAAAAGATAGGAGAGAAAAAGAAAAGAGAATAGAAAAGGAAAACTTGAGAAGACGGTGACAGCGATAGGGACAGCGGAAAAGAGTCATAAACAGAGAAAGCTAAGAGGTAGGCGAAGGACTGAGACTAACGAAAACCAGAACTCTGGCGACGTTCTCAAAGATGCATTGGAAATTCGTGAAGGGCTGGCCACCAAATGTGCGACTAGCAGACAGGAAACGTACTAGCGTACGTGGTGATATCGCCACCACAATACAAGCCGATTTTTATGATACTCATGTAAGATATAATTCTTCGAAAAACATTTGACATGTGTTTTTTTATCAGCAACCAACCACTTTGAAGGGGTGAAAACAGCTGTCAAAGTTGGGGGTCCAAACCACATTTTTTGAGATATCTCGGAAACTAGAGGTCGAAAAAATAAAATTTTTTTTTAAATTGTATGTTTTCTAATGGGAAATGTAGTCGTGCAAGAAAATTTTGACAAAAGTTTTTTGTTTAAACAATATATTAAAAATTTGATTTTTTTGCAGTTTCTCTTATTTATTGTTAGTTCATTTGAATGTAAACTCTGGTGTGTGATCTTTGATCCAAAATAGGGTACACACGTTTTAGTATTTTTTTCTCTTTTTGCCATTTAACAATAATTGTGCATAATGAAAGACAGTCTTGCACCTGGCGTGCGGAGGAAGGAATTCTAGATTGTTTAAATTGAAAATTAATTAAATTTTAGAAAAAATTTAATTTTTTCGACCTCTGGTTTCCGAGAAATCTCAGAAAATGTGGTTTTGACCCCCAACTTTGAAGACTGTTTTCACTACTTCAAAGTGGATGGTTGCCGATAAAAAAACGCGTGTCAAATATTTTTCAAAGAATTATGTCTCACATAAGTTTCATCAAAATCGGCTTGCATCAATTGAATATGTTCCCTTGTGAGGCTAAAATCGCCGCGCATTTACGAGAAAAGTTGGCCAATATCTTAGCACTCTGATTCAAGGTGCCGCACAGTGCGGACACATGGCTTATTTTTGGGTACTTCTCTTTTGGTTATTAATGTATATATATAGGTAATACTTTACAGAAAATGAAATTTACCAATAAAATTAATAAATTTAACTAGAAATTAACAATTTTTATAAAAAATGATTTATTTTTAAGAACTAACAAATTTAAAACGAAATTAATGATAAATGAACCATATGTAAAATTAATAATAAGAACCTTGAATAAATTATAATAGTAGTACAAAAGTAACAAACTTAACAAACCGCCATTTGGTATTCGACTCATTCTCAGTACTTTGAATGTGATCCCCATTCACGTTCTTCTAAACAATCTCGATCCATCCTTACATTCTTATTACTTTTCCAATAGGTATAAACATATATTAAAAACAAATTAAGAATACATAAAAGTGATTGACATATAATTATTGCGAAATTGTATTATGCATAAAAATGATTATTATATGATTATTAATAACAATTTCCATCCTAATACGTATTTTTTGCAAAGGAAATGTATTTCATATCGTGATATACACGAATATTGTATTTTTCTATAATAGTAAATTCCGCACTGTGACTGTGACGAACAAATGGCAAAATTTTTGGCAGAAATATAAATTTGGTCACTAATTTACATATAATGGTAATTATTCACATAAAATGAAATTTAACAATAAAATTAATAAATTAAAAAAATTTACTATAGTACGTTGCTTTGTCAATAGTAGGCTATTTACTTATATATTGTCGCTGGATGTAAAAAATTTACAAATAAAGAAGCTACAAAAATTATAAGAAATGCAACATCATTTTTTAAGAGAACGGTTGAGATGCGACCCATGGTTTCTTTCACACAGTTAATCCTTATGACCAGTAGAACACGATTAAACAAAAAATTTTGTCTTTTTGACCTTGATTTTCAAGGTCTGCTCCGACGCATCAAAAAAAGCCGTGCAGCTCCCAGCTCGCTCGATTTGACCCTCCCACTAGGTATCTTGGGATGCGAATTGCCCACAGAAGGTTGAGTTCGGTCGTGCACTCTCTCCAAGCTCTTGCCTTGGTATCCAGCAAGGGGTCACCCCATCTTAGACCGAGCAGCCACGTTGTTTGATTGCAGAGTTTGGCTCTCGCGATGGTTGGAGCCAGCCATCCTAACGGGTCGAAAAACCGAGCACATTGCGAGAGCAGCAATCGTTTGGTTACCATATCGTCGCCTGAAGGTTCGTGGGTGGTGAAGGCGAAATAGTCTTGCGGTCCATACGCGGGCACCGCACCATGTCTGGTGAGGTGGCGGGTCTACACGCCGTAGTTCCACCACTCCATTTGGTGGCGGTGGAGCGGGCGAAATTATACCATATCGCCCACTCGTTCCGTCGCCCGACGGGGGTGGAACTCACGTGCGAGGAGGAGGAGGAGCACGAGGCTCAGAAACGCCAGGC
>CM052114.1:5191445-5221837 GCA_028454245.1 Halictus quadricinctus | reverse complement strand
GGGGGGGGAGTCGACAACACAGTACCACCACTGCGACGAGGATGTGGACACGGCGCGGTACACCCTAGAGGAGTGCTCGGCGTGGGCCGAGCCGCGCCGTGTCCTTAGAGTCGCAGTGGGCGGGTGGGACCTCTCGCTGCCGACCGTGGTTGACCACATGGACGCCAGCGAGGGGTCGTGGATGGCGGTGGCCTCCTTCTGCGACGTCGTAATGACGCAGAAGGTGGCCGCCGAGCGGGACCGGGAGCGGGACCCGTGCTCCGGGAGGAAAGTTTGACCGACGAGTGTCCCCTACGAGGGATTTGGCGAGGGTCGGGAAGGCGCGGGGGTCTACCCTGAGCCAATTGGTGCACCCGGGAGAGGGGGGCGGAGTAGAATTGGCGTGGGGGGATTCCCCGCGTCGCGCCAAACCCCTACCAGGGGGGGGGGGGGGGGGGGGATTTGGGGGCTCGGGAAGTGAGCTAACCCGGGCCCCCGGGGGGAGCTAAGCTCCCACCGTGTTGGGACGACACCCCCCGGGATTATGCTCGGTGTTGGAGGTGTCTGTCCGTCCCTCCCCTAGGGGAGGGGGATTCGTGGGGGGTTAGGTGGGAAGGGTCGGGGCGTGCCGGATCGCGCCTCCGACGTCCCTTCCTTCGGGTGGCGGCGTCTTCTTGCCTCGGCCGGAGCTGGTTCTTCCGGGACACCGGCTCCGAGCGGGGCACGAAGTCTCCGGGAGCTGTGGGTGGACCGAGCTGGAGCTCGGGAAGCCCAATCCGAAGGCTCCAGGGATGGGGACACCGGGCGGGTCTCTCCGCCGGGGGTCTGATAGCGTAGGCAATGGGGGAGGCTATCCCCTTCCCTCGGGTAGTATGTTAGCCGGGAGGTGTCCTGTTGAGTACTCGCGTGATCCAGGCACCTCCCCTTTAGCTTAGGTGGGCGTGGGTTTCTCAGAGACAGTCCCGCATAACCCCTGCTTCCCCCAGGGAATCGGAGCATGCGAAAAGCATTTTCCAATCGCAGTCACAACTGCGTGGGTGTGTGTGGTCCGCGGTGGTCTCAGCCTTGGCTTCGACGTCGAAGGTGCTCGTCTCGGTCTCCCCAGTGAGCAGTTCTGGGCAGTTCGAGGCCCATTTCTAAAGAGGGAAGCCGCCCATCATGCACAGACTAGTGAGGTCTGATTTTAGTTGCTGCAGCTCCTGGACCTCGGCGGCTGCGGTGATGACGTCGTCCATGTAGGTGTCCTGCAGTACGGCGGCTGCACCCTTAGGGAACTTTCCGATCTCGGCTTCGGCCAGCTAGCGCAGCGTCCGGACTGCCAAGTTCGGAGCGCAGGCTAGCCCATAGGTCGCCGTGTTTAACCGGTACTCGTGAACTTCCATTCTTTCCGCTCTCCTCCACAGGACTCGTTGGTAATCGCGGTCGTCTGGGTGGATGACGATTTGGCGGTACATTTCCATGTCCGCCACCAAGACGACTGCATGCATTCGCCACTGGAGTATGACGTCACTGAGGTTTGGCAGCAAAGTCGGCCCCGTGTGCAGATGCTGGTAGAGTGAGGCTGTGGTCGAGGAATTCATCACCGTATGATGTGACCAAACGGTTCCATTTACTTCGTTCTGATTTCTCACGATTGTAGGCGGTTTTGATTTACTCGCGGAGGCTTGTATCAACGCTTGCAGCGTCTATAGTCTCCTTGATAGGAATTGGCACAAACTTGCGTAGGATGGTGGTTCGTGGTCGACGTGACAGATTCCTTCTATTTTGCGCGAGTTCGATCGTCGAGCCTCTCGATGACGCTATAGACGAACCAGATCGATTGGGAGACCGAGACTATCGAGTGAATTAATTATGCGCGATACGCCATTAATCAACTTCTCGAGTTCCGTAGCTCATTCGGATGGAGGCTTCTTCATCGACGTGAATTTGGACAGGCACGAACGGACTAATACTCGTTTGTTTTCATACTGACTCGTTAGGATTTTCCATGCACGCGTGTAATTGTCATTCATGGTAGCCAATTCCTTGATAAAGCTCTCAGCGGTTTCCTTCAGGCTCACCTTTAGATAGTGCAATTTTTCGACGATAGTCACTCATTTATCTCCTATTATAGATTCGAAGAGGTCCTTGAAGGATGGCCAGTCCTCGTAGCGACCCGAGAACGTGGGGATTTGGATTCGAGGAAGCGTTATATGGTTGGAGGTGGGGTCACTCGGGGCTGATGATGAAGCTCTCAGCACCTTCGGGGCTTTCTCTGCCAATTGATCGCTGTATTCTTGCAGTGTTTCTCTCTGGACGAGGTATTCCTCCTCTACGATTTCAGCGATTTCGTTCTTTTTATATTCGCTGGATTTCAGCGATTCCTTGTGCCTGAAGGTGAGGATGTCGTTGTTAGCTTCAAACTCTTGCCAGAGCTGGTCTAACATTTGAAATCGCGTATGTATCGCTGCCTGAGTTCTGTTTGCCTGTTCTTTTCTATTTAGATTTTCTCTATTCTCTTTCTATTTAGATTTCTATTAATTCTTCTATTTAGCTTCTGGATCAATTCGTCGGTCGAGAGTTCCATTTCGAGAACAAGATAACGAGATAGCATATGAAGACTGGATTCCAAGTGGTCGACGCAAGACGCAGGCTCGTTTACGCGAATCCCGCTTGAAGGACCAGAAAATGTTCAATAGACGTACAAGAAATTTCACTTGATTATGACAATTAGAAAAGAGTTCACGAAACGGACACAGGGAAAAGTAACTTTTGTGTCGAAAACACTTTGTTTTAATATTCTTTAATAAATAAGTTTAAAATAACGCCGCACACTTTGGTTTCTATACACTATAATTACTGTAGCGGTCAGCTTGGGACACCTGGTTATGGCATGGGTATTGCGTTTCGCTCTTGGAACGTGGCTTTGGGGATTTTTAGAAATTAGGTACGGAGTGGCCTTGTCACCGTTTTAGCTAATCTTCCCAATCGTGTCCGTTCCCAAGGCGTAGCACTTGTATTTAGTTTCTAGGCCCATGCCATAAATCTGCCAGAGGTCCCATCCTGCCCTTCTTTAGTTTCGCACTTGACGATTGCCAGACGCCCTGGGTTTTTCCCAGGCTCTGGCAACTCTTCACCCGTAGTAAGTGGTTAATGGCCCTTGGTTCATCAGGATGGCCTTGGGGCCATCCGGATTTTTCTCGGTCCCATCTCCCACTTTCCAACCGTCCACCCCCAATTGGTCCTCGTCTTGGCCAATCCGGGATATTTCTTGCCATCCAGGGAAGGGAGGAAAATCCCGAAGTAGAGGGAGGATCTACCCTTACGTGCGTTCTTGGCTCGATCCTCCCAATCAATTCGATTCCAAGCACGCTAGGGAAAACGTCGTTCTCTAGCTGCTCCCTTGTACGCTACGTTTCACTTTGTATTCAGTTACGGCTCAATCATTGTAAATACAGTCCACTTTTTTAGTTTTGTTATATTTAGTCTCCCTTTTTACGAGAGGAAAACTCCTACCCAAACTTGTCGACACGTCACGTGTAAATATACATCTAAGGCTCGAACATCCCTCGGGATAACCACGAGCACTCAACAATTACTCTTAATTTTTCGATAAATTCACGAGGTTCAACACCGGGAGGTTCTTGATTTGAACTTTGAAAAGCACGTGTTTTAAAATCGCTAGTTAAGACAGGTAGTACCGAAAAAGGATCTGACTATTTCTATTTTATAGAAAGATCTAGTACAGTGATTAACCCATAAATAGGTCCGATTGGCCGGATGACCAATCCGCTGGCCTTTTGATTGGCAGCTGAAGGAGCCCACAGCGCCACGCTCACTGCTGGTATGCGCGAAGGATCGCGCCGCGACTGCGCCGACACGCGCACATCTTGAACAACATGCGATAAATACAAATTTTCTTCCCTCTTCTGTAAAATTAATACAGACAATGAAGTTCTAATTGTTGTAACCATAAAGGGTGTGCAAAGGGTGAATTGCAAGTATACCAAGCACAGGATAGGCGCTATAATAGACGGCAACAGAGATCATACAAAGCATAGTTGGCAGATCAAGACTTGTTCCCCCACCATAATTTCCATTAATTTTTACCAGAATATATAATGCTTTCCAGTCAGCAAAATAATATTTTTCCTTGCCTTGCAGAAATAGGAATTTACGTAAAGATCCATCTACTAATCACAAAACTGTAGAATTAAACTTATTTTTATCCATCCAGTTTCTTTGCTTGCTTCAATGTTTTAAATAAACTACGAATTTTCTATCTCCTTTTGTAGTTTTCTCGCTTCCATTATCTCATAAGATGTAAATATTTATAAAATGTTACTCTAAAATAAAATTTCAGTTTGTAAAAATTGTGATGGTTATCGCATATAGATTAATATTTAAAATTTCTTTTGCCCGCCAGTGCATCTGTATTTAATTATATAGAATGCGGAACCAGTGTATTAATTCAAAATGCCGTTTCGTAATCGAATCCCTATTAGAACAATCTGACCAATACATTTACAGTTACTACATATAACGATATAATTCCATATTAACCCTAGCACTCCCAAGCCTCGAGCCGTCACGCGAATTCCCAGGGGGGGGGGGGGGGCTCTCTCTCCTCGAACCCATACTCTTTTTCATTCATTTCTCCTAAAAAAAATTATTTTTTAAGAAAAAGTTTTGTAATATTTAAGCGTGTGATGCATTATGAACATTTTACATTACATTTAGATGTATATTTAGAAAATAGAAAATAGTTGTCTTTTTCTCATTTTTTGAGAATTTTCACCCAAGAAAAATAGTCTTTTAAAGTTTTCCAGCCTGTGGGTTCGACGAGCCACACACACACACCCCGAGTGCTAGGGTTAATAGACAATATATTGAACGCCCACTTTGTCGCTCTTAACCGTACGATGATCGCTCAGCCATAATGGACAGATCTCTCGTTGTGTGGTGTTCTGTAAAACTGGGGGGGGGGGGGTAATTGGGGAAACAAAGGGGGTTACGAGCTGAACAACAGAGAGAATCGCTACTATAGTACAGGTTGGTGAAGGAAGTGTTTGTGAGTATACGCGCCACTGGGTTTGAATATTCGTGAAACTTCGTACGTGACCGTGTACGAACGAAAGCGCCCTATAGGAAGTGGGGCTCCGCAGTCTTTATCAATAATGCGATATGTCCAGACTCAGATCGTAATCTGACTGCGGCCTGTCGACATATTATGAAATCAGTTGGTATTGTTTAGAGGCTTGTTCTCGATAACACGAGTCCAGGTTGATTCGAGCGGTGTTTCAGCTGAAAAATGTACGATTAAAACCAAGTGGTTCGTGAAGGTTCGTACAGTCTCGGGAGCAACCAGATTGTAATTCCTGCGCAAGGATCAGCGGAGCTGTGTCACAGTGGCCGTGGCCAGTGCGAATCCATCCCTTCGCGAGGCACGTTCTACCATAGAGTAGTACAAAATGCTCGTCAATAAGTGTCAAGCAGTATTGTGTACCCGAACCTTGTCATGGCAATTTATCAACGGTATTTATCATCATTTTACGCTACATATTACGCTTTTTTGCGTTCTATTCAACGACACATCCACACGAGAGTCAGAAACTTATGAAAGTGTAAATCACTCCGCGCATGGTACCCAAAGAATCGATACTCGGTTTCTTCCTTAAACCTCTCTCTCGCTCTCTCGCTCTCTCTCTCTCTTTCTCTCTTTTTCTCTTAATAGTTTAAACAATTTTGATCTTCATTTTTGGCGACCGTGTTTATCATGGAAAATTTTTAATTAAGATAAATACCCGACTTTTGAGAAATATTAAATTAATTGTCGTACGATAATCGGACAGTACTACGAGTTGGATAATCTTGGGTTCTTATTCTCTTGTTTTCCTTATCAAAATTTCTCTACAGTTGCTTCGTTGCTTATCTTATCGAAATCTTGAATATCGTACAGTTGAACAAAATTGTGGCTGTTTACGCACATACATGCGGCTTGGATAGCATATAAACTTGTTTATCGACCTTGTGCTTCCAGAAATAAATTGGAAACCTAAATACCATCTTATTCTTAACATATTCAACGTTCAACTTACAATCAGATTCTTGCGACAGTTGTAAAGTACGTTAGTGTAAAATAATATTGAAGTATTAATTGGTAGAAACTTTATCAAACGTTATTTGAACGATATTCCGGAACGTGCAACAGCATTAAACAAACTGCATATTCCGATTTTTAATCACATAAATTTTCCGAATTTATATACCGAAAACGTATGAACTTTTACGTAATGCGCAGATTTATTTAATCGTCATTTTTTGTTTTAAACAACATAGGTAAGGAACACAATTACTGTGGGGGTACCAATTACTGTGCCGATAATGAATATTAAAAAAGAGATATTGAATTTTTTCTTTAAAATCAGTTAACATATATGCTATATTTATATCTCTTTTTAAATATTCATTATGCTTTAAAAATAAGCATAATTAATATAGGCACAGTAATTGGTACCTCCACATTAATTGGGTCCCTGTTCGTTATGGACGTTTCTAACAGCTAAACTTCCACAAAAAAATTTACATTAAGGAATGAATACATTTCTGAGAGAGTAAAATACAGAAACATGCTTAACATTAGCAAATAAAATGCAAAACAAACGTACTCCATTGTAATGTGGCGAGCATATGTTGTGTGAAAGTGCGTCAGTATGTCAACCAATCATCCTTAAGTGACATCAATGAAACTAAACGTGAGGTCTATTAAACCCGAGGGCTTAACGTGATTTAAGTCGGCGATACTAGCAGCGATACGCTAGTCCGAGGCAAATGTTATCGTGATTGAGAAAGCGTACTCTATCTCGTATCTGTGAATTTGTGGCAAACATTTTCGCTTTAACTGTATGTACATGATAATTATTCGTAAAATTGTCGTGTCAAAACTCTTCTTACTAATGAATATTTATCATATTTACTCGTCGAATCGACTACACACGAATGAATACGAATATAAATCAACATCGTTTCCTTAACCATTTAGCTATTGTGACCTCTTTGAAAAATGTGTACCTAAATTGTGTCGCAAAAATTAATCAGCTAGCTGTTTTGACGAGTATACTCGTCATAACACAAAATATTGTAATTTCTTCATGATGAGTATACTTGTCAAAAACAACCAACTGGTTAAGCGACAACATTTCAGCGTGACATATGTAGTAATACCTTGCTATTTCCATGCAGGACATGTAATTCCGTGGAAGAGATGCCTAACTGGAGTTTTGTCGGAAGAACCAAAAAAGCCAGAAGTCGCAACGGAAATACCGGGACCTCAATCACGCGCTTTGTTACGAGACCTCAATATGATACAAGTATATTGAATATAGATACATCTAAATCACTCCCGTTCAGCTATGGTCCGTGCGGGCAGAGAATTTGGTTCCCCGGGCATAAGCGACTGGGCGGGCAACGAGCCACGCCTCCTTTCGATGGTTCAGCCTATGAAAATATATTTCCCATTGACGTCACATTGCCCTCAGCTATGCCCGCGGGCATCGGCGGGCGCCCCTTGTCCGCCGCAAGACTTGTTGAGCGGGAATGATCTAAGTATTTTCAGACGATATTCTTATTTAGCGTCGCGCAACACTCTAACAAAATACTCCAACTACAGTGTTGACTCGATATATCCAAAACACGGATTTAGCCAGGGACATATATCGGTCAAGAGATACTATTCTTTGATCCACGTCGAACGTAGAAAAGGACAGCGAAGCTCTAGAGGCCTCGGTTCATGGCTCCTGACGGGGTATACCCCTCGGCACTGAGTACAGTTCTGGGACTTTTATCGGTTTGGCATTTGGGGCATATATAGAGTAAACACTGTAAATAGAATGTCTAAATAATAAGTTAGCGTTTGCAATCAACTCCTCAATATTAAACGGTAGTTGTAACTTTATTCTTTGCATATTCTTAACACTAAACCTACCACGGTCAAAATGACCGGTTTTCTATTTCACAATTATTGAAATTATAAAAACGTTTTTACAGGAAATTACTGAATTGACTTCTTTATTTAAGCGTATATTGTATTATAATGAGAATCGTGCAAAGTTTACATAAATTCAGTCTTCTCCCTTCTATAAGACGTTTCACTTTTATATGTTTTGTGCTTGGTAGGTTTAGTGTTAATTAGATCTGTTCTTTAACGGTTCTCGAGATTGCATTGTCAGACTACATGGTTTATATGCCTAAATCTATGTCGACTGGAATCATGACGATTAATGTTTCGAAGTCCAGACAGTAAATGTAATTACTATGAATATTTTTTTTTGTTCTCATTGACTGAGAATTGTATTTTGTTTGTGAGGTTTATTTTTCATTATACTGTAATGGCATTTTTATTGCTTTGCAAGGGAAGGAATTGTTGGATGAGATATCTAATCACGAACGTAATATAATATTGATTCAAAACGTATCCTACCGACAAATATTTTTCAAAAGAATTGATTTCTTACGTTAAAATTTTTATTCTCGCTAGTTTGCGAGAAGATGAAATTAGCTGTCTGTTTGCCGCAATAAATCACTTTCATGTATAATACTCGGTTTTTGCTGAATATCTACAATTGTGATGAAACATGTCGCAATTTATGTCTCCAGCAAGCTTCTTCCGTACAATTCTTCGCGGATTACGAGAAATCGATAGGTAACTACATAATGGATGTGGATGGAAATTCTCTGCTCGATGTGTATATGCAAATTTCATCGATGCCTTTAGGCTACAACCATCCTGCTATGTTAAGAGCCCTTGCTGATCCCGTTAATCAGGTAATCAGGAATCACTCTAATAGAAAATATTTCAATAGGGTAACGAAATAAAGTAAGGGACCCAATTATTCTGCCTATATGAATTATACTTATTTTTAAAGCGTAATGAATATTCAAAAGGAGGTATATAACATATATATTACCCGATTTTAATGAAAAAATTTAATATCTATTTTTTAATATTCATTATGCTTTAAAAATAAGTATAATTAATATAGGCACAGTAATTATGGCAACGCCACAGTAACTGGGTCCCTTACCCAATTGTATAAAAGATTACTCTTACGTTATAGAAATAGATAAAATTCTTATAATGTTAATGTTAAGCGGCGTTTACCTCTATCAACAGAAAATTATAGCTAACAGACCAGCATTGGGGGTCTTCCCCGGAAAGGATTGGCCGAGTAGATTGAAAAAGGTTATGCTTGAAAAAGGGGTATGTAACACGGCTATCGCGTGAATATATTATATATATATCATATTATTATTATACTATACTATTATTTTATATTATTTATGATATGCACAGATTGCTCCACCAGGATTATCTCACATTACAACGATGATGTGCGGTTCTTGTTCCAACGAAAACGCTTTCAAAAATATTTTTATTTGGTATGCTGAGAAACACAGGAAAGGTGCCCCTTTCACGAAAGATGAAATCGAAAGTTGCATGATGAACCAGCTTCCTGGTGCCCCGCGATTTTCAATTCTTTCATTTAAAGGTAATTATAGGATAAGGAATTACTGTGCCCATATTACCCAGTTAGCCAAATGTTGTTTCCATCAAATTTTGGGCAATGTTTGTATCACGCTTTGCGACCAAAAGACTTGTCCATTTGGGACCAAACCCTGTTTGAAACAGAATTTGGTCCCTATTTTGCACGAATTTGTCACCAAAACTTGCCGACAAATTCCGAGCCCAATGTGGAAACAGATGGATCGGAATTTGAATGCTAAGTTTACAGGCCAAATTCGATGCCAAATTGGGACCAAATCTTGGCTTCGTTATAGAGGGCAGATCGGTCGCACTAAGTCCTTGCTCTACGAGTACATATCGGGCAAAATCGAAGTAAACCTTGCTGTAGGAGGAAAAATAGAATTTTATTTAAACTTCCAAATTATGTAATTGTAAGTTTCATATATTTTCAATAATTTAATTCCGTTTTCCCTCCTACAAAGCAAAGTCTACTCTTAGAACAAGATTCGGTTCGCTCTTAATGCGACTGACCTGCCCTCTATAACGAAACCAAGGTTTGGCTTCGATTTGGTCTTGATTTGGCGTGGAATTTTGGCTGCAAACTTTGCACTCAAATTCCGAGCCTAATGCGAAAACGGATGGATTGGAACTTGTAGGCAAATTTTGGTGGCAAATTGATAGCAAATTGCTTACTGTGTGATTTTACTTATTTCAGAAGCATAATGAAGATTTAAAAAGAGATATAACATATATATTAACTGATTTTAATGAAAAAATTTAACATCTCTTTTTTAATATTCATTACGCTTTAACTATAAATATAATTAATGTAGGCACAATAATTGGCACGCTCACAGTAATTAGATCCCTTACCATAATCGGTAACGAACAGAAATCACGAGAATTTCAATAAATGCAACGGTTTAAAAAGATACTATCAACATTATTAGGTGCTTTTCACGGAAGAACATTGGGAACTCTGTCGACGACGCATAGCAAATATATTCATAAAATAGATATTCCAGCTTTCGATTGGCCAATTGCCTCATTTCCTCAGTACAAATATCCATTGAATGAACATATACGAGAGAATCAACAGGAAGATCAACGTTGTTTAGCCGAAGTATATAGTTGCTAAAATTTTAATTGTATCATATTTAAATAACCATGTAAATTACAGCAAAGAACCTTACAATATTGTCTTGTTAGGTTGAAGAATTGTTCGAAAAGTATAAAACTGAAAAAAAAGTCCCTGTTGCTGGTGTGATAGTGGAACCAATTCAATCGGAAGGAGGGGATAATCACGCTTCTCCCGAATTCTTCCAAGGGTTACAACGTATAACAAAAAAAGTAATAATTATTCATGTATATTTTCACTTGCAAAGTATGGACTGTGCTGTTAACTTTGAAAACTTATATCACGCTCACTTAATTGATAAAATGTAAGAATGTTGTGAATTAGTTTTATTTTCTAGTAAGATAATTGTTAACATTTTAGCACGGAGCAGCCTTATTAATCGACGAAGTTCAAACAGGAGGTGGGCCAACAGGGAAAATGTGGTGTCATGAGCACTTCAATTTGGAATCTCCGCCAGAATTAGTAACATTCAGTAAAAAAATGCAAATTGGTGGCTATTACCACGCCGAAGCTTTAAAGTAAATTAAGAGATACTTAGAAGTGTCCATCAAGAAAATATAGGACATTCCGGAACGTGGTTATTCCTCGCGCAAATACAAATTCGCAAGATCTTTACTACATACTTTGCATACGAAAATTTGACGTCCAGGTTACAATCGAATAGAAACTAGAGTTAGGGGCCCAATTACTGTGGAGATACCACCCAGTTAGCCAAATGCTATGTCGAGCAAATTTTGCACAATGTTTGTATCACACTTTGTGAGCAAAAGGCTTGTCCACTTGGTGCCAAACCCTGTTTGGAACAGAATTTGGTCCCTATTTTGCACGAATTTGGCACCAAAACTTGCCGACAAATTCCAAGACAAATGTGGAAACAGATGGATCGGAATTTGAGTGCAAAGTTGGAGGCAAAATTCCATGCCAAATTGGGACCAAATCTTGGCTTCG
This sequence comes from Halictus quadricinctus, assembly GCA_028454245.1. NCBI lineage: Eukaryota > Metazoa > Arthropoda > Insecta > Hymenoptera > Halictidae > Halictus > Halictus quadricinctus. The sequence goes on along the minus strand of CM052114.1, from coordinate 5,210,270 downwards.
TTATAGAGGGCAGGTCGATCGCACTAAGTCCTTGCTCTACGAGTACATATCGGGCAAAATCGAAGTAAACCTTGCTATAGGAGGAAAAATAGAATTTTATTTAAACTTCTAAATTATATAATTGTAAGTTTCATATATTTTCAATAATTTAATTCCGTTTTCCCTCCTACGAGCAAGGTTTACTCTTAGAACAAGGTTCGGTTCGCTCTTAGTGCGACTGACCTGCCCTCTATAATGAGGCCAAGGTTTGGCTTCGATTTGATCTTGATTTGACATGGAATTCTGGCTGCAAACTTTGCACTGAAATACCGAGTCTAATGCGGAAACAGATGGATCGGAATTTGTAGACAAATTTTGGTGGCAAATTCATGCTTAGTGGGCAATTACTGTGTCTATATTAATTATACTCATTTTTAAAGCATAATAATGAATATGAAAAAAGAGATATTACATTTTTTAAATTAAAATCATTTAATATATATGTTATGTACCTCTTTTTAATATTCATTATGCTTTGAAAATAAGTATAATTAACGTAAGCACAGTAATTGGGTCCCTTATCGTAATGGTTCAACATCCGCAATGTATCTGTTCCAAAAAAACAGAGCATAATTGAAGAAGGACTTCGAAGTATTTGCGTGAAAGAATATGAATATTTCGGAAAGCCTTATATTTTTCGGGCGCACTATGCATATACAGTGATTTACATAATTGATCGCACTCATTTCAAATTTGAGCAACGTTTTTATAAATCGACCAAACGATTTCAGTTTTCCTGCAAAGCTAGATGGATTAGTTTACTAGATAATGTAGAATGAATTTTTTTGAAAAATTTGGTCGGAATCGTGAAAAAAAAATAGTAAAAGTTGCTTCTAACAACTTACTTGTTTGGGTGTGTAATGAAAATTTAAAAAATGTGTTTTATGGAGACAGATAAGTTATACATATGCTGAAATTATTAATCATTTGTTTATGAGTTATAAACGATTGAAAATCATAAAAATTATGTGCAATTGCGATCATTGATCACCATTTTACCATGATCAATTATAAAGGTCAATGTATGCAATCATCATGTTATTACAGGCCCAACCTAGGGTTCCGTGTATTTAACACCTGGATGGGTGATCCTAGTAAAGTGATACTACTGGAAGCAGTTTTAGAAACCATTAAGAATGAAAAACTCCTGGAAAGAGTTACACGTGTCGGCGAATACACATTAAAGCAACTCACAAGTTTACAAAACGAATTTTCCAGTACAATCAATTCAGTCCGTGGTCGTGGAACATTTATTGCATTTAATTGTACAACGCCTGAACTCCGAGACCAAATAGTTAAGAAATTATTAACCAAAGGTAATTCTCGTTTAATAATACTCGAATTTTACTAGGTAGGTTACTAGGTATTGGGACACTTCGGGACCGAATAATTTGTCTCAATTAAGCGGCCTACTGTCCCAATAGTATTGTATTCAAGTTTTTGTTTCCGATCTTCAATATTTGTCCCGATTAAGCTACGACCCAATTAACCAAAAGCCACTGTGTATAATTTTAAGTAAAACAAAATGTAGAAAGATTACTTATTGTTACAGGTATTCAAAGTGGTGGGTGCGGTGCCGCTTCGATAAGATTAAGACCCGCCTTAACATTTACGGAAAATCACGCAGATATATTTTTAGACCGACTCCGATCAGTCTTAAAGAAATAGTGATATAGGTATATTGCATTTTGAACTGTATGCCTCACGGCATTCAAAATCAAAAGTCTTCCATTAAAATAATGAATATTGCAAGGTCTATTAAAATAATTTTTAAAATTGGTGCATTATTTTTGTATATCAATTTTATCATGTTATAGAACAAGTCAACATCCATAATTATTAAAATATAAATGCTATTTATATTTATCTAAGAAATTTGTCAATCTTCTAGGATATAATATGATTTAGTTCAAACGCTATTAGAAATTAATAATGTATGCCAACTTTATGAGACGTACATAAACGTTATAATTTGTTTTGTTATATGTATAGAAAATGTTTAATGTTAAGACAAACTCAATGTATTTACAATCAATGCATCTTCCAAAAAAAAAACTGTTACGAAATGCCTTCTACACTGCGTGTCAAAGTTCTACATTTACTTCCTCTTCATAACTATATGCGAAATTACAAATTTGATTTGTTTAGTTTTATATTTCCAGGAAACGTTTATTTTAGCATCTTTTTTAAAATATCCGCAAAATGTTTATACTCCTTATGATGACTCTTTTGTACCATGTAAGCAATCGTTTTCATCTAAAAAAAGCATAAGTTTCATCGGATCGATAAGCTACTTTACTAAGAAATATTCCTTCACTCTCTTTTACCTTAACTTTTGAATCAATGAAGTTATAGCGTTGAGATAAATTCCATAAATTCACAGCCATGTGAGCTAATGATGGATCGCGCAGGTCTGCTCTAATAACAAAACAGTTAAAGAGCTCGAGAGCAAGGTTTGCTTGTTTCTCAAGTTGATCCGTGGTCCCAAGATACTTCAAGTGAGACAAAATCTCTTCGACAATTTTTGAACAAATTTTGTTGACTTCACTGATAAACTTTTTATCAGACCCATACAACTTATCGTTAGAATCAACCTATATGTGTAATGAAAATTGTAATAAATTAATGTATACATACTCTCTTAAATTAACTTTCCTATTAGAAATACCTTGTCAACGTGGTATGGATAATTCTCCTGAGTTACTACTGATAATAGATCAAGCACACGCAAATACAGATATGCCTTCGTTGATACATTTTCCTCAAAGGAACGTTGAACAGCATTGAGCAATCCTCTCATCAAATATAAAACACCATATTCTGGACTATCCTGATAGAATTAGTATTAATGTTCACTTTAGTATAAAGTTCACTTTCTACATGAATTACTTATTTTACAAAAATTCAAGAAAACATACCGGAACCACTAACAAAGTTGACAAAAAATTTGATAAATATGAAAGTAAATATGGTTGTGAGTTTTTTTGTCTTCCATCTATATCTATAGTTTTTGGCATTTCTGGAACTAAGCTTAAAGCAGCCTTAAAGCATGCATCAGCTAAAAAAATATTGTTTGTTTAGTTATAATTGTGAATAAAGTTGTTTTTATAAATAAATATAAATATTCACCTTGGCCTAAACATTGATTCAAAAGTGCCACTTGACCTGACAATAAATATAACTGCAGTCGTGTATGAACTAATGTTAACGATGGAATGGTAATAAAGCAAAACGCAGCACATGCACGAACAAATGCTGACGTTCTTCTTGTGTGATGTCCCCGAACAATTTTTCGAGTGTCGACCGATAATCTATTTACACACTATGCACAGAGAAGCATGGTTATCATTTATTACCAAATATCTATCTCATACAACAAACAAATGATTCTTCAACTATAACAAACCTGTACAAGTTGTACATGTACACTATCGAGATTAGGAAAAGCAGCTCTAGCCTCTGCGTAAAAGTTGAGTTGTTTTTCAAAATCGCGATCGTAGTCGACACGCTGCACCAAACTGCATATAAGTTGACCAATTTGTCGTTTCTCATCCTCAACGGTTAAAGCGCTGAAATTATTGACTTATAACACAATAAATATACATATATTTCTTGAACAAAAAAAGTATCCTTACCTAACAGAATCGTGCATTATTCTAGCGATAAACATGAGAGCATTTATAACAATAGGATCAGTTATGGAACTATTTTGAGCACTTATACCTTCTATAATAGTTTTACAAACTTCAACTTTAATAGTTTCCTTGTGAAACAGATCGATAAAAGGTAAGAAATTATCCTGAAAAATGTTTCCTAGAATATTTTGTACATATAATTGATGAAAAATTGTGTAATAGAACATAATAGACAGATAATAATTACCATAGCAAGTAAAGATTCAAAATCTTGAGTATGAGCTACAATTTTTTCAATAATGTTTTGTAACTGTGAATAGTAATGTTCAAAGTTTTTGTTTGGATTTAGTCGATCGATTATTTTTCCAAAAAACAGATTTAACTCATTTACCTGCAATCACATTAGTAACTTTATTAAATGAGCTTTTACTTTTAAGTATGACTAATATTGAAACTTACAGAAAAATGTATAGCAGTAAATTGAATCCAAATTTCAACACATTGCATAAATTTGTTAGGATTTGTTAAGTCCGTTATATATTTCCATATTATATTAAGAATAGTTTGACAATCTTCTTTTGGTGGTGATTCCTGTATTAAACATTCACCGAAACTTCTGTATAATTGGTATTGTGGATATCCTGAGAAATTATAAAAACCGCAGGCAATTATAAAATATTAAATGTAACCCTTAAGTAAGTGAAATTATTGTTTTAAATTACCATCATCTTGAATTGCAATTATCAAATTTAAAAAATCTATTGCACGGACAGCAATATATGATGGTTTGAAGGCTGTTAACACGCTATTTAACAGCAATGAACTGTAAAACAATAAGCTGAATTAATATAAGTACAGGATACTACTGATAAATAGTATAATAGTAGTAATAATAGGATAATCACCTATTTGTTTGTATTTTACATTGAGAAAGCACAGCTTCCAATTGATTTTCAGGTGTTGTTGCTACCAAAATTTGTAAAATCCAATCTAAAGCTGGCGAATAAAGATTTAAATACGAATGTATAGTCATATTCTGCTTAGTCAGTTCATCTTTTACAAAAGGGCTGAATAATTGTTGGTATGTAGAAAGAAAGTCATAAAAATTGTTTCTTATAAACTCAAAATCAGACGTTTTGTTTAGTGCTAACCCCACACGACATAAGTAACATCTAGCATACACAGCTATAAGAGGATTTCCAATTCCTCGTATCATTTGAGTTATTCTGAGCAGTGCGCTATTAAATTCACTGAAAATGGAAAGAATTGAAATTAATACTGCATAAATCTGTTATATGTAACTGAATTTGTACACTTCATGCTTTTTTACACAAGTTTTTATACATACCGATAACATAACAAAGACGTAATGAAAACGAATAAGTGATAGTAAACAAAGTATACAGGGTAGAAATTATAAAGCGTTACAGACGAATATCTTCAAAACTATTGATTATAAGCAAAAATGTTTCAGATGAAAGTTGTTTAGCACCGAGTGGGACATCATGTGATGGGACTTTTATTTTTCCCGGTGAATACTCCAAGGAAAGGTGAAGGTCAACTTTCTCTTTTTAAATGGAATGACATGTTTTTTTATCCCATATGAAATAGTGCGTTTTAAGATGTGTTCAATGGCCTATGACTCAAAGTTATTCAAGGTCAAACTTTCAGGGAAATGCAGAAAAGGTGTGATCGTTTTATTTGTACTTTAGTTTCGTATGTGCTCAAAATGATTACCTTTTACTTCAATGCACTTAAAAATTCTTGGTTTAAATGTTTCTCTAACTTTACTCAGCATTTCAACATTTATATAAATGTAGCAGAAGCTACGCGTATTCTGACTTTCATGTTTTCACGCGTCGTAGGTTTAATGGACATTACGCAATTTTTAATGTGACTCCATGAAAAGTAGACGAGTGGTGTTAAATCCGGCGAATAGGATGGCCAGGCTACAGGATCTCCTCGACCTATCCACCTTTCTGCAAAGATTCCATTCATTGCTGTTCGAGAGCATAGTGCATAGAACGGAGGCGCACTGTCATATTGCATCCACATAACGTGCCTTTTATTTAAAGGAACTTCTTCACATAATTGGGGTAGTACATTGTGTAGGAAGTTAACATAAACTTGCCCAGTTAAATGTCCTTCGAAAAAATGCGGGCCAATGACATTTCCGATAATGCCGCACCAAATGTTCAGGGTCCATGGATTTTGAAACGCCGTTGTTTTCATCCAATGCGGATTTTGAGATGCCCATGTACATGTTATGTCTGTTTACATTGCCAGTATTTGTAAATGTTGCTTCATCAGAAAATAGGACGTTAGGTAAATACGAAACATCTTCAACTATCTTCTGATGAATCCAATTGCAGAAGTTCGATCGTTTGACAAAATTGTCTCCATACAAATCCTGATGCAATGTTATGTGGTATGGATGGAACTTGTTGGAATGTAAGATTTTCAATACAGTTGTATGACTACTTCCACGTTCTCTTGCAATTTGTGTACTGCTTGCATGAAGATGCACGTTAACTCATGCCAATACATCAGTAGCGACGTTATCGTTAGCCACAGTTCGAGATAGATTTTTTTCACTTGCAAAGAACTTGAATGGAAAAAATGCTAGTTTAGTCTTTTAAATACCACATGCGACTTTGATGGTCGATCTGGGTAACGTTGTGCATACAAATTAGCAGCCATTCTGTAATTTTTTCTGCATTCTCCTAGTACCATAAACATATCGAAACAGTTCTTATACATTTCCATTTTCACCACTTATTTCAGTAATATCGTTCAGAGAAGGATACCTTAGCACGAATAGTAATGAACGTAAATTGACTATCTTGCAGAAGAGTACAGTAATTACATAAATACGTTTGTTTTCATTTCATTGATAATGACTTTGATGTTGTCCTGAGTAATGCTGATGTTGAATAAATGTTATTGTTTTGGTGTGAAAATTCGAAGGCACGAACTAAAGTACAAATAAAACGATCACACCTTTTCTGCATTTCCCTGCAAGTTTAACCTTGAATGACCTTGAGTCATTGAACTCATCTTTAAACGTACTATTTTATGGTGGATAAAAAAACATATCATTCCATTTAAAACAAGAAAGTTGACCTTCACCTAACCTTGGAGTGTCCACCGGTAAAGATAAAAGTTCCAACACATGATGTCACCCTTGGTACTGAACTACTTTCATCTGAAACATTTTTGCGTATAATCAATATTTTTGGAGATATTCGTGTGTAACGCTTTGTAATTTATTTCAAACAAGACATATGTCTTAATAATAAAAACAAAGCAAGGGTATGATAAATTTAGATTTTATAAATATGTTTAGAAACAAAGTACGTGCGAACTTATCTTAAGAAGACAGAATGAACATAAAAGATGAAATGTCAATTACAGAAAATAATTCTTGTAAAAGATCTGTTAAATGAACAAAAATTAGATAATATTTTAAAACATGAGTTCCTTATGTTTTAGTATACATATCATGCAATGCAAAGAAATGATAGTTACGTTAAGATAATGTACTATAATTGGTACATGTATATTACTTTGTTGTATATTATTATCGATTCGTTTGTTTAGTTTCATTAAACTAATACAAAATTACAAATGAACGAAGTTACTTCGACTTAATAGTTTATTATACAGCGTGTCCCACATAAATGGGAACACCTAAATATCTTTCGTATTTACAGTCCCATCAGAAAACTTCAGAGGACAAAGTGACACTATTGCAGGGGCCATTTTAATGGTGAAGAAAAACATTTTTTATGACGTGTTTTTTAATGAAATTTCAAGGTCACCGATGTTTTTTTAAATGGAATAGCATATTTTTTTACGATAGCATGATAGACAATAAAAAACTGAATTTAGTGGATACCACCTTTTTGACCTTGAAATGACCTTGAGCAAGAATAATCATGTTGAAGCGGATGAAATGTGGAAGTTTAAAACTTACGTGTTTCAGAAAAGATTGCGCGTTGTTTACGTCGGGTTGTCCTCTACATATCATAATAAATGTTCGAAATAGTTTTCATAGTAAAGAGCGTATGTTTATGTTAGAGTATGTATCATTGAGATCGTTAACGTTATACTGTACAGGAACGAATCGATATGGTTTTCACTTATGGCGAAAGCCACCAATCTTTGAGGCAAGCAGTACGTTTGTATCGTGAAAAATTTGTGAATCGTATTTGTCCTTCGTTACACGCATTTTCCGTCGTGGTAAAACAATTTAAAAATACCGGTAGTGTAAGTTCTAAAAATCGTAATAAACAAAGAATTGTAACTCACGAAGAAGATAGAATTAATATCCTAGCTGCAGTATCTAATGATCCACATGTAAGTTTGCGACAACTCGAACAAGAGTCCGGTATTAGCAGAAGTAGTATTTCACGAATGCTACAAATAGAAAAGTACGATAAACCCACAACGCCAGAGGATATGCGGCAAAGGATTACTGCAGCATGTGCTTCAATTACGTCTCAGGAAATGGACAATGCCTACAGATCATTTATTAAAAGATTGCAACATTGCATAAATGAGGATGGTCAACATTTCGAACATTTATTATGATATGTAGAGGTCAACCTAAACACGTAAGTTTTAAACTTCCACATTTCATCCGCTTCAACATGATTATTCTTGCTCAAGGTCATTTCAAGGTCAAAAAGGTGGTATCCACTAAATTCAGTTTTTTATTGTCTACCATGCTATCGTAAAAAAATATACTATTCCATTTAAACAAACATCGGTGACCTTGAAATTTCATTAAAAAACACGACATAAAAAATGTTTTTCTTCACCATTAAAATGGCCCCCTGCAATAGTCAGGGCCCGCTGTAGGGGGGGACAACCCGGACATTTGCCCGGGGCGTCAAAATTGAGGGGAGCCATTTTGGCTTTGGCTGTAAGTGTGAGAAAAATAATGATGTTTTAAATATTCGATGAATAGAAAATTTCAGACTACCCTTGCTAGACAATTTTGCTAAAAAAAAAAAGGTCATTTTGTTCAGCGCGGTGCTTAGCGCTTAAAAAGGGGCGGCAATTTGTTTTTTTGCCCGGGGCGTCGTAACCGCTAGAGCGGGCCCCGGCAATAGTGTCACTTTGTCCTCTGAAGTTTTCTGATAGGACTGTAAATACGAAAGATATTTAGGTGTTCCCATTTGTGTGGGACACCCTGTATATAAAGTTTATTCAATATAATTCTACCCAGTAAACGATTTGCTCTTGATTTACTTTGAATTTGCCACCAAAATTTGTCTACAAATTCCAACCCATGTATTTCTGCATTGGGTGCGGTATTTGAGTATAAAGTTTGCAGACGGAATTCTATGCCAAATGGAAAGCAAATTGAGACCAAACCTTCGCCTCCTTATAGAAAGCTGGTCGGTCGCATTAAGAATAAATATCGGGCAAAATCGGAGGAAATCTTGCTGTAGGAGGGAAAAAAACTATAATTTTAAGATCTGTAAATATTTCAATCTTAAAAAATAAATAAAACTTAAAATTATTTAATTTCGAATTCCGTTTTCCCTCCTACAGAAAGATTTCCTCCGATTTTGCCCGACATTTACTCTTAGTGCGATCGACCTGCCCTCTATAAGGAGGCCAAGGTTTGGTCTCGATTTGCTTTCCATTTGGCATAGAATTCCGCCTGCAAACTTTACACTCAAATACTGCACCTAATGCAGAAATAGATGGGTCGGAATTTGTAGACAAATTTTGGTGACAAATTCAAAGCAAATCAAGAGAAAATCGTTTACTTGGTGCAATTATAATGAATAAACTTTATACATAATAAACTATTAAGTCTAAGTAACTTCGTTCATTTTGCATGCAAACTTTGCACTCAAATACAGAGCCTTCTATTTCCGCATTAGGCTCGAAATTTTTCGACAACTTTTGGTGGCGAATTATTTGCAAATAGGGACCAAGTTCTGCTTCAAGCATGCTTTTGATACCAAAATGACCAGCTTTTGCTTGCAAAGTACGATTAAAAACATTGATCAAGATGTGCTCGAAGCAAGTTTGGCTGACCGGGTATATATGAATAGATATTTTATATAGATTTGAAAAATGAAGAATTTAATTTAGGGTAGAATAATTTTTAAAATAAAATTTTTATTTGTTAGGGACAATGTTATTAAAAATTGAACATAAAAAGGTTGAAGTAAAAAAAGTGAAACAAACATATATTACACTTCAAGTGGTGGAAATATTTGTATGAAGTATTTCACTACATGTTGCATAATATGAACATTATACAGATTGTCTTTTCTGCACATGTAATATAAAAAAACGTACATCTTACCTTGTTGTCAGATAACTGTATGATTTTATTATCGCCATCTCCACGTAAAGACGTGGAACTAGTTCTCTTATCGATGCAATTTTATAGAACCAGTTTCTACATGTTTCTTTTGCATTCTCAGGTACCATATTTGGTGTAAAATTATCAGGTAAACTTGTTGGTACCTTACTACCTGGTCTACAAAATATTATGAGATAAATAATTTTGCAATAAAATGATCTATAATAATTCGGTATCCCATAAAACTACAATAAATTATATTTATATCCATCTATTTTTGGCTTGTAACATTCCTATATAAATTGATTCAACAATATAAGAAATCATAGTTGCATGGGTCACCGTATTATCATTCCATGTTGAGTAGAAGATAAAGAGGAAAATTATTAAACATGGAATTGATTACTAACTTGTAATACTCAGCTTTAACTTTTAACCTTTCATACACAAGTTTCCCAAAAATATCTAAGATGTCAGTGATAAGAACAAATTTGCTAGGGTAAAAAGCCGTAACAGACGTGTCTACTAACAATTTGGCACACTAAAATAATTTTATATTAATTTTCGTGCGTCTTTAAATATAGTTAATAATATAACATTGGAAAAATAAAAACCTGAATAGCTATTTTTAGCGCTTTAACCCTTTGATCAGAATGCCAAGCTTGTACAAGTTCATTATTTAACTGTTCAATTCTTGCGGTATATTGCTGCTGTGATAGGTCTAACATTTGTCTAACAGATCCTTCTTCGAAATCATCTAGTTGTTCCAATCTCGTCCTTACCTTATCTACTACACCACCAGTTGGTTGAACTTTAACAACAACTATAATAAATTTATTACGACAAATGTAATTTCCATTACATACATAACATAGCTTATTTATAGAAAGGAAAATCTACCTTTCTCACCACCTGTTAAAAAGCTAGTAACAATTGATAGCTTTTCTGAAGTTGTATATTTGCTTAATATTGCAGTTCGTCTTGCTGACCAGGGTTCTACTAATTCTTCTGCAGTATCTTTAACCTTTTTATTCGTAGTAGCAATATTGCCAGAATAATCCCACTGTAAAATAAATATTACATTTCAAACTACAAATAATGTAAAATACTGTATGAAACAAATATTAATTCTTATAGTACTATCTGTGGTACTGTATGCGGAGTACCGTTTGTGGGTATACAGTGGCAGCCATATTCCTACGTACACTTTATATTTGAACTTCGATGCATTGTGTATTTCTTTCAAACACCTGTAGCAACTGTTTATATATTATCTCTAAGAAATAGGTATCCTGATGTATAATACCAGCATTAGGGTTTTTATTTATTTCAAGAAATGCAGCTGTTTATAAATACGTTGTTTAAACCTTTTGTTTTTGTGCCGGACATCTACTTACATACACTGCGATTATATGCAGCAATAAAAATACGAATATTTTACTATGTATGTGAATACATGACCATAGAAAACTTGATGTCCGAACAAAAGAATGTGAATAACTTTTTATTTATGCAACATTAGCCAATAGTATTTTATGTTTTAGTTAGATATACTTTATGCTTAGAAAGAATGTAATTCATTTTTTTATAAATGTAATGTTCAACTGCAAATGAAATAAAGTTTCATTTTGTTAAGTGTACATAAGTACAATACATATATGGCCACCTATGTATATGAAATAAAAGCATTATTCATTCAGGAGGTCAAATTGTTTGCAAACAGATCTACCCAGTATAGACATGACATTTAGAAGACAGAATTGTTTTGCCCAATTAGACCTCCATTATTTAAGTGATTTGGAACAAAACTGTGTAATGTTTTTACAATTGGTTCAATGAAAAGTTAATTCATATGAAATTTAAGCAGAGTAGTCCTCAAATTACTACCTGAGTGTCTCTATTTGTTTCTTGTATGTATACATATATATTTATTCAATTTCGACGTTGCGGTCAAAGAATGGGACTTCGTTTACAATTTATCTTATATCACTCATTCTTCCATATCACACACCATTCGCTATTCCCTATCTTGTACTATTAATAATACAATAATTATCTATATTAATACCTAATAATATGTGTTTCTTGTATTTGTACTAAAATAAATAAAAAATAAGCAGACATATTTCAAGCACATATATAGATGTTCTTAATGACATAATCTTTGATACCATTGTCTATAATATTTTTAATTATAAGCCATATACTATTACAATATGAACAAAAAGATCAAAGTATATGTGACAAGACAGTTGGATCATTAAAATGATAATGAACATTTGACAATATGTTTAGAATGAATATTCTATGATTCATGATCAAGAACTTTTGCATGAATATTGTTTCATGATATATGTCATTAAATGTTCATATTTGAGTCTTCATTAACAATATTTCAATGAGATGTACAGTGTTTTCTCAATATATGTCCCAAATATCTAGCCGATAAAAGTTCCAGAACTATCCTCACTGCCGTGGGATATATCCCTGAGGGGCCATGAAGATCAAGAGACCTCAGTTTAGGAATGGTCTCCTGGTCTCACACTGATATACCCGACCCGTATTATGCTACACTCCTCAGCGACCGAGGCCTCTAGAGCTTCGCTGTCCTTCTCTACAATCGGTGTGGATCAAAGAATAGTATCTCCTGGCCGACATATGTCTCTGACTATACCCTTGTTGTGGACATATATAGTGAAAACACTGTACGTGTGTATCTAAGACGGTGAATAACGTAGAAAATTTCAGATAATAACATAACGATTAAATATAACTTACAAACCTCATCTGCAGCCATTTTAGATAAAGGATCTAATTCCTCTCTGGCAAATTGTGACAGAGGATCTGACCCATCAAGCGCAGAATGACTTAATAGTTGATCAGGTAAGGCATTTCCAGACAGAGGGATTGGTGTACTACTCGATAAATTATTATGCGTATGTTGTAACGCATTACGTTTAACTCCACTGCGTCCATCAATTAACTGCAACATTTTGCAGAAACAGAAATCTAATTAGATTATCAAACTACTATCTACATAATTTCTCCATATATTCAAATACTATCTTACCATAACAGTAATAGGTTTTAAGGGGTGTTCTACTGCTTCTTCTAAACATGCAAATCGAATTGTCTTATAGTTAACAGGTTTTGCAATCCTATAAAATATTAAGAATTTAGAACTTGAACATTTTTTACTGGTTATAGATTAACAATAAGTATTAACAATAACTATACATATATATATACCAGTCTATTTCCATCATTCTTCAAATGTACTAAAATTTATTTATCATGTAATGGTTGTATGTATAATTCGAATTATTATTGTAATATGTCAAGTAAACATTCTATCATTTCGTATTTAGGTATGCCATTTTAAACTTCGATGAAACAACTTGATGATAGCCTTCTCGAAATTACAATCATGTGTGACGACTTTATCTACAGAGCAGAAATCAATTTTATCTACAGGGTGAAGACGCGTACCATCACAGACGAGGTATAGGAGTAGACCAATCACCCAATGTATTTTTCTGTCTCATGCTTGGGGGGCTCTAGAGTAGACCTATCATCTTATGGGACTTCGTGTCACAAACGAAATATAGGAGTAAACCAATCACCCAATGTATTTTTCTGTCTCACGCTTGGGGAGCTCTAGAGCCCCCGTACCATTCCGTGTCACATCCTACCGTATCATCCAGAACTAGTATTGTGGAACCAATATTCTACTACGGCGCTGTTGCTGATAGAATTTTAAATCTCATGTCGGAGATTCTATAAATGATGAATGAAACAAAAGAATGTTGTGTCGACGATGTTATTTCGTTACGCCTGTTACACGAGTGCATCGAAGGAGACGTTTCTACGTGGAAAAGCTTATATTCAGGTAAATCAGGACTGCTTAACTTCTTTTCCGCCGCGAACCACACGACGCTCCCACCATTCGCCAATACCCACTCCATACATTCCCCCTTTACAATCTCCTCGGAATGACAGCAAAATCGATTGAAAACAAAATTATAAACAAATGCCGAGAAATCTTGTTGTCTCATTCTGCCGCGTTTTGTTCGTTCGCTTTCTTCTTTGCGCCCAATCCCCTCCACCAACGTCCATCGCGTAGAGAGGAACATGAGCGAAACGAAGCGCGGCAGAATGAGACACAGCTATGACTCTCCTTTCCCTATTACTATACTATTATTACTCTTATCACTATTGCTAGTTTGATATTAGATAAAAATACAGAATTTTTATAATAATAGTATTACTATTATACTATAATAGTAGTATAATAGTATAATAACAGAGCAATAATAGTATTGTAAAAATCAGACACAGGTGTTAATTTTTAATTCTTTATTAATGCGAAATTTGTGGACGAGTCATTTCATTTGCAAGAGTTGGTATATCAACAGAAATATTACTTGTTGCTATTCGTAATAAGGAACATAGCGATTGGTCTGATAACGAAGCACAATACTTCGATTTAATGTATCTCATAACAGAAAAGCTACTTTCGCATTTATATGCTGATCCAAACATAGAACATATTTTTAAGCTCAAATCTACAATTTTTGGATATTTTTCACATGACAATAATTTAAAAAATTCAATACCATATTCATTTCGGCTCAGAACAAATGGGTCCGCGTGTAAATCACATAATTCTAGTTGATATATTGCTTCCTGTTCTGCTATTACACATCCTTTTGGATTGTTAAAAATTTGCAGGTCAGCTTTCGAAATCCCTGAAGTGCTTGTGAAATTCAACTCGAAATCCCTGAAGTGCTTGTGAAATTGTTCTTCAATTTCTAAAAGTGGCGATCGAAAGTCCGAAAAATTTGATTCTGGATATTCCTGTGATATTTCTTGGCAGCACGAAAAAAGATACAGCTCACCTTTTTCTAATTTCGTGATGAATAATTGCAGTTGATTCTTAACGCAATCGATTCCCGGTTCGGCGAAGTGCACATTTTGCTACAACTTTTAAACTAAAGAAGATATCAATGCGAAATTAGGACTGGAAATTCTTTTTAAAAATCGGATTACGAAAAAATTCATCAACATTCTACCTAATATCATACACGACTGAGATTTTTTCATAATTTTTGGTTGCAAAATCGATTTTTAAACGAATCCGAAAGCATAAAATTGCCGATTTTATATCAAAGTTTTCAGTTGACCACGTTTATGTTATTATGTTAGTAGTGTCTCATCGTGATTATTAATGTGAATTTTCTTCGAAAAATCGATTTTGCGACCAAAAATTATGAAAAAAAAACTCAGTCGTGTATAATATTAGATAGAATATTCATGAATTTTTTCGTAATTTTTTGTTGAGCATCTTATCCGGCTTTATTTTAAAAATCAACAATAAAATTATTTCAAAAATATAGAACATATTTCAGTATACGACATTATACCCGATTACAAAAAAAATTTTGTAGTCCAAATTTCGCATTGATATATATTTTTTTTTAGTTTATAAGTTGTAGCAAAATGTGCGTCCGCCGAACCGGGAATCGACTGCGCTAATCGATTGCGGTTCAGGCGCTCGAAATGTTGGTAACGTGACGACAGTGGTCCCAAAGCCGGAAATCGTGGCCAAAACCTAAAATATGAACTTTGAGCTGGGTAAGTTTTAAGTACGTGGTTGGTTACTCTAAGAGTGTTTCTAAGTGGGGGTAAACAGCAAAAAGGTCGCTTTTTTATACCTGACCAACAGTCACAGTCCGAACTTCGAGTTCATTAGACCACCTTTTTAAGCTTGTGAAGCATATTGCGAATTTCAAGTGCACAGTGTACAAATTGTGTTGAAACGTTTCGATTTTAATTGTGCTCTATGGATGCTGTTTGTGGAGGTAAGTTGCATAGTTTTTAGTGCCAAATGTTTATTGTTAACTGACAACTATGTATGCAAAGAGAGAGAGAGTAAAAGTTAAGGCATACATTTTTACGATTTAGAGTCAAAGTTGCAAGTCTCACACGGTCTAGCGCTAAAACTTGTTGCAGCTTCTACTACATAGTATTATCTTGCAATTCTAAAAAAAAATTAGCTGCCCCTAGGTGCCTCTGCGGTCGTAGCACTGTTTTTTGTAATGCAGAGTAGGTATTTTATGTGCTTTCCTTGCATTTCTTGTCAAACTGTGAGAAATATGCACTAAGTCTTTCTGTAAAATTTAAACAGATTTTGAATACAATGTCAGTTTTTTTCTAAAGAATCATATATCCGAAATTTTTTATATTTTTCAAACACAAACACTGTTTTTATATCGGCTGTTCATTTGAAAACTTTCCAGCCGAATATCTCGAAAAATATGAGAGATATTAAGAAAAGTGTAAAACACGTGTCCAAGGCAGTATCAGTTTTTTATTTGGGTGACGTTTTCAAGGTCATTTGAAGGTCAACTTTGTTTTTTGAAATGGAAACCTATATTTTTTATTATGGGATCTTATTGTACGTAAAAAGACCAGCAATTCTTCAATTCTTTCTTCCTTGGGAACTATGAAATGCGAATAGAATGCCTTCTTTATACAATACAAATGGTAGAATTTGCTGTCCCGAGAATTAGTCTTTCCCCTCGTTCAGGTCAATATGAGACAGCGAGAGGGAAGGTAGAGGGGTGTTCAGGTAATCCCCAACTAATACACAAATATGCTTTGCTTTTACTTTCACTCTTTGATCAGCCACCCCAAAATCGGCCTAATACCAATTTTCAAGCAGAACCAATAATTTTTTAATAAGTTGTGAGGTTTTGACCACGTTTTGGCGATTTGGGACGCGACGGTACGTTTGAGTGGGGTCAAGCCGGCGGAGGGGTTTGCCCCCCCCCCCCTCACCCGGCACGTGGGACGGCATCACATGATTCTGGTATCACGACTGGACGAGTTTGGTGCAGTGGTGTTCGTACGTGTCGTACTATTGCGTTCGTCGTTTATTTTCTCACTACAAACGTAAAAGAAGATTATACAACTACGTTCTGAGTGAAACAGATTGACATCTCGCAGAAAACGATTAACTACATAATTATTGATTAATTAATTCTTAACTCTTTCGAATTTCACAATTAATCCTTTGCACTCGAAGCTATTTTAAGTCCAAAACGAAACATTTCTTTCGACCTAGAATATTTCCCTTCTATATATTCTTTTTCATGTTATACATACGAAAATGGTGCAATTTACTCGCACAATACTGAAGTGTTTAGTAATTTATTAAATACAAACAAACTTAATAAGGTAAAAAATATTTTGAATACAGCAATTTTCAGTGGCGCCTTGCAGTCGCTATTTGAGTGCTAAGGGTTAATATTAATTGATACTTTGCTAGATTCTTTAAAGCTTATGTAATTTAAATGAAATATACATGAAAATATATAGTAAATTTCAATTTAATTTCTTTTTCAAATTCAGTTACAAAATATATTAAAAATGGATGCGTATTAATAGTGTTAAAAAATTGTACAAATGCGAATAATAATTATACGTATGGAGAAATGTATAAATAAATGTATGAAAATTGTATTTCTATAATTTGAAAACGTGGAATCTATATTTATTAATATTGTATTGATAATAATAATTGTAGATATATAACATAATGACATCAAATAAAAAAATATAGTTTGAACATATAGTCATAACATCATATACATAACTACAAAACTCGTGAATCATTTGTATTTGACCAGATTTGATCATTCTTGTGGATCTAGTTCCAGCATTTATCGTTCGTCAGCGCAGAGGGCGTAAGAAAACCAATTGTTGACATGTGAGACACAAAACCACATACTGTGATTGGTCTACTCCTGTACCTCGTCTGTCTTCTTGTCTCATGTTCTGAAATATCGATTGTTCAAAAAATCAGAGGTTTCGATATGCCCTCAACGATTTAGAGTGGTGAGTTTAGGAATTATATTGAATTACAGGTATCGAAGGCGTAGTTGCCAAATCACATCCGATAATATTCGTCACATAGTTGCCAATTTACTGTTACTGCCATGTAATGCACAGCGCGTATTTCGGCTATTTTCCAAGTTACAGTCGCAATTCTGGAAAAGTAAACGAAACAAGCCATTACATGATTAATTCAACCTGAATATTTCATCTCTGTGTAAATACAATGCTTTCTGTTTCTATACTCATTCTAAAGCTAAATAAATGCTTTCACAATTTATATAAATAAACTTCTATTTATTGATAGTAAACATAATAATAATTGTTGTTGAAAATTGAAATACCTATTTAGCACTATTTTTATCTTGAAATTGATTCATATGAACTGTTGTTGGCTCCTTTGAACGTTCTGCTATCAAATACAATTTTCAAAAGGACGGAAAAATATTCAAAAGATTGTCAACAAAAATTTTAATGACAGCTGTTATGCGAGGTTCCATATTCGTTACAAGTTGTGGCGTGTCTGTTATTATATGTTAACATTACATATACAATTATAAGTCCTTTTTTTCAAATATTTCCATAAGTTATGCAAGAATTTATTAATTATAAACTATAACGCGACGAGGAACAAGAAAGGTCTGGAACCTTCTAGACCCCTAGTAACGCGTTATTGATAAGGTTAGCAACGAGTTCGTATAAATACCGGTAGATTACCGCGGAGCGAGCACGTTTGCTGCACCTGTGGGAGAGGACGACGTAAGACCACGGCCGCCCGCAGGATGGAAGAGTACGAAGCAATGCTATCGGACGCCCAGCAGCCCAGGAGAGGACATGGGTTGCACCTGGACGCGTCTCTCTGGATACATGGGAGAGGACGGCCATGAAGGCCACACGTAAATATCATCGGAATTATATCATATG
>CM052114.1:5170494-5191345 GCA_028454245.1 Halictus quadricinctus | reverse complement strand
CGGCCCGAAAATTTCAATGATATTAATAAAAAAATCGATATTTTTGCACACAGAAAATAATATGTATTTATCTGCATATATTAGGTTGTGTAGTAAATTCCCGCGTTTTTCATATTTTATTTAATTCCCGCAATTTTGTGTTTCGTTACGCAAAGTATATAATATTCATTTACAAATCTTTTTCTTGCTCTACGAACCTATCTGCTTCACTTTTTCGAATTATGTATTTTTAATCAATTTTTAAGCTTTTGAAAAATGAATTTTTTGCTTCCAGGAACTCCAGGAACTTATTTCAAAAGCCTGAAAATTGTTTAAAATTGCATAATTCCAAAAATTGAAGCAGATAGGTTTGCAGAGCAAGAAAAAGACTTGCGAATACGTATATACAATACTTTACACATCCCAATAGATAATCACCTTATCCTGGAGTAATTTGCAATATTCGGCAGCATACCGCGTGACGTTACGAGATGCGTAGCGAATCGTGCAAGGGTCAGAAACTTTTCAAACTGACGCTTCAATATTGCAATGAGCAGTTTAGAAATGGTCAATTGTCTTTCCTAAAGATTCAATCTAGGTCTGCTCAGAGGCCAAAATGCGAATTTCTGCTTCATCGTGAAGTAATTTGCAATATTCGGCAGCATACATATCGTACATACGTAAACCTGTACTATCAATCTGCATTATCGACCGTATTCTATCACAACACGTTTGCCGCAGAGAGACCGTGGCGCTAGTAAGCGGAACCGCGAAATGGTGCCTTTTTTCTAGACATTTTACATCTTAAATACATACCACCGTGTTTGCACATGTCTTTGCTATGTCTGTTCAGAGCCTTTTTTTCTTAACACTTTTAGGAAACACAAGTGACCACTTTTAAACTGCCCATTGCAATATTGAAGCGTCAGTTTGTCAAGATTTTGACCCTTGCATACGTATATGGATTTCATGTCGTGCCGGTCCCCTTAACTTAGAAATAAGGTGAGAATAAGACAGACGTGAGGAGGAAAGGCAGAAAAAGGAGCGGGTGGTATAAAAGTTGTAACCCTGAGGGGACTCAATAAAGTATCTATCTTGAGAAAGCCTTTTAAATGTTCTTTGACCAGCAGGAGTGGTCGTATGCGATTGGTTCAAGATCGATCGCATGATGCTGGTAAACGACTCGGATGGAGGAGGTTTACCGGAATGAGCGTTGGCAAATATAATGGGACCTCGCCAACGGTAACGAGTGATAGCGACGCGATTATAAACATGGTCGAAAAGAAAGGAAATTGGAGCGAATGCTCAACAGTGGTCGTAACGGCCGGCAAATCCACAATTTGAATCCCGAACACCTTATAGAATCATCTTATAGAAATATTATTATTTGTAGATATATCCAGCATTAAAAGAAGGAGCCAGCAATTTAGATATATTTGCTTCATCTGTAGAAAGTCCAGTCCAAAAGCGTCCTACCAAGCGGAACCGCGCTGCTGGCGGACCACGGGGCCTGGCCCGCATTGAGACAACGCGGAAACGACTGAGAAAGACAATAGCTCAGCCCCGTCGTCGCCTCGTCCGGAGAAAATGCAGAGTTTCACACCGGACCGGTTCGAAGTTGTATCGCCGCAGGAAGCCACAGATCGCCCGGGACGACCAAGAAGAATTCGGAATTCGCCGGCGGCCAGGGGCCCGCCGCGTAAGGTCCGGTCCTCACGCGGGAAAGCAGCGTATAGGGTAGCGTGCAACTCATCCCCCGTTATCAACATCACCGTGTGGGAACTCGGCTCCCTCACCTCCTGTCGGTCTGGAGTGAGGATCGGCGGATGCGTGTCGGCGCGTCGGCGGCATAACTACAACAAGCATGCGTTTGTGTTTATGGAGCTGCATTCGTGCACTCATGTATTCATGTGGCGTATGGCCAAAAAGGCGCTCAAGCAACCGTACTCCGGACCGCACAAGGTTGTTAAGGGGGCCGGCAGGCATTTGGCCTTGACTGTCACGCTATGTTACGCTGTGCCTTTTTTTCTAGACATTTTACGTCTTAAATAAGTAAGTAATCAATTAAAAATGTATACCACCGTGTTTGTACATGTCTTTGCTACGTCTGTCCAGAGCCTTTTTTTTCGATACGAACACTAAATCTCTCGAACTTTAGAGAATCGCGACACGAGGAAGAGTGTTTTCTACGTTCTCAGCTGAGAACGTGTGGCCTCTGGTCACTGGTGACCCCTGAACTCGTTGATCGAGTCATTTACACTCCACCGCGTTCATGGTGGAGGAGCACAGGTGCACCACTGTGCGGGGACGGGTCTTCACCCATCAACTTCCCCTTCGATATGATCCCCACAGTTGGTGACCCCGACGTGATTGTTCGGTGGTCGTGTTCCCCACAACCGCGTGCTTGTGATGCCACCTAGTGGCTCCGCATCTAATGGATGATGCGAGACGGTGAGTACATCTGGCGACGCACTTACTTGTCAAAAACGCTTGAAATCGGCCAACTTTAAATACGCATAAGTTTTGGACCAGTGAATTACTAACGTTAAAACTTGGATTTTTGGCATTTTCTCGTCAAAATTTACGGGGTTATATTTTAATAAGTCCAAAATTTGTGGTCCCCTAAGTTAAGGTTTAACTTTAAGAAATTTTAGTATATCAAAATCTAGTAACCTGATTTGAATAACACAATGTGTAATCGATTTGTGAATCAGCTTTATTATTATTGAATTGAAGTTTTCAAAATCCGTGAACAGTTCGTATATTCTGTCACGTCATAATTAAACAATTGTGATTCAAATGAGACTAATTTTTCTTTTCACATTGTATGGACAAGAGTGTGGACATTATGCTTGTTTCTATTCGGACACAGCAGCAGTGTTACTGCTGTATATACATATACCAATTTTCATGTATAAAATTTTAAATGAAATCACGATCTCACGAGGAAGGGAATGCATTACGTACATATAGTATTTAGATGGGGAGTAATGTACTATGGAAATTGAAAATAACGCATAATTAATGTCACTATAATATTTAATATTAGGACATTCTATTGACAGCTTAAAACATTACGTACGTATCACATATTATATATGTAACGAACAACATACCTGCTTTAATGTATATGCATGTGTTTGCACACACATATACGCATGCGTAATCGCAACTACATTCGATAAACTGATCATTTATTAAATTACGCGCCGCAAAATTTCTTCAATGCAACAATTTACTTCTTAGTGATCATGGTGTACGGTGCGTGTGCATTATTCACCATGAATTATATATCTTAATTTCACAGCGCAAACTCGTCACATATAACTTACATTGGCCTCTAATGACGTGAATAAATCGGCTCAGCCAGCTTGAATTATTTAAGTGACTATACACTGTTGATACTTTACAAAACTATGTACACTAAAGCCTTTCTGTATTCTAGGACATGTTCTGTTTTTTCTTTTTTTGCAAACAGCAACATTGCATCTTTATCTCCTTCATTTGAATATAATTGAATCATATTTAGACCATCTCGAGAAAAAGAATCGATTCAACGCGACTTTTATATTTGAAAGCGAGATACGTGATACAACCTCAAAAGTTTAAAAATGATTAAAGTATTTGATTATATGAATAGTGTTATCTTATAACTAAGAAAGATATATACATACCAGTGATGGGCAATTTTTTATCTAAAATTTTTAAGAAAAAATAATTTTCGGTTATCCATTATTTTTACTTACTTTTCTGAAAAATATATTTAACATAGTTTACCTGTGAGATTTTCTTACAGGAAGTTCATTCGTCACCTACAGTTTATTCGACGCTCGATGTGGCCTGATGATTCATTCAACGCTTTTATTCGTGACAAGTTATTTGAAAGGAATAAAATCATATGTATATGTATTCATTATTTCTATTTGGCTTCGAATAACTGAGACCTTGATCCGACATTGCCTGGACATAATATGTACAAATGAATTATTTAAAAACTATGAATCCCGAGGATGTTGTAACTGCTAGAAATTTCTTATCTTTGAAGGTTAAACAAGTTCATTTAAAATGTAACAAAATGGAACCATGAAAAATATATCAATTTGTGTATTATAAAAGTTTAAAAAGTGGCAGCATTTGAAATGTTAAAATTTGAAAAAATATAAAAATTCGAAATGAAACATTTACTGAATTGTAAAAGCACCAAAATTTATAATATACTTCGAGACCTGAAAAATTCCAAAATTGGGGTTCAAAATGGGGCGGTTACACAAGTGTTACCCCATAATTTCCTAAGGACATCAGTTTTGTTTGATTCAGTTTACAAATGATTATTATTTGCGCAAACTTCTTTCAAATTTCTTTCACATCTATTCTAGATATCTGTATTTACAATGTTTAAGGAAACCATATAACATTTCCATTTATTGTTAAGCCTTTAAGTCATTGCAAAACGTGTCGAAAATTGTTTAAATAATGAAGATGTATTTAAATAATAAAAATTTATTTGTTTAAACAATTATACAAATAAACAAATTTATTTGTTGAAACAATTATACAAATAAACAAATTTATTTGTTGAAACATTTGCTTAAATAATAAAAATTTATTTGTTTAAACAATTGTTTAAGTTATTATTAAATTCTTAGTAATACAAATTTTATTATTGAAACAATTGTTTAAATAGTAATAATTGATTTATATAGTTTTTCATTCAGTTCTTCTTGTGTTTTTGTTGACGCGAATGTTCGTTGATGTAATCCAGTGGTGGGCACGGTAGGAGCCCCTGAGCTGCCTGCTTCCCCTACCAACGTTTCTTTCGTGCAGCGCGCATCTTTGCTGAGCAGCGTGAACCGTGCCTTTGTCTCTCCGTAGCCGACCATGTGCGTGACTTGTACTGTCTATCCACATCCACGGAGCGTCGTGTTATAATACGCGTCCTCTCTGCGAAGCGTACAGCAAACTTCGCGGATAAAATCTTATGTGCTCATTCTTAGTACAGAGAAGTGGTCGTTAGTTATAACATAGTTACATTTTTATTAGTTAGTTACTTAATCATTTTAATAATAATTAATAATAAATTAAGAAATCTCAGATGCTACTCGCGACATATTTATATCTTTTCAATAAATTATTTATTTATAAAATGACCTTCAGAATAATTCAACATTTTTATAGATATCAGAACAATCTACTGTCATAAGAGCTATAATCTGATGCCACTAAAAAAGAGAAAAAAGCATTAATATACAAATGAATATAGTATTAACAAATTAATATAGTACTTAATTAAGTAGTTATTGCATGTTTTATAAAGGATGTTTTTGTAGTGCTTGCTTCTTTATATTCTTTTGTGCTTTCTCTTGTAACATCATGAATCAATGCATGTTTTATGAAGAATGCTTTTACAATGCTGGTGTCATACTATATTAATTTGTATATCATTGTTTTTTTTTCTCTCTCTTTTTTAGTGGCATCATATTATAGCTCTTATGATGATAGATTTTTCTGATATCTATAAAGATCTTGAACTATTCTAAAGGGCATTTTATAAATAAATGATTTATTGTAGCATCTGAGATTTCTTAATTTATCATTAATTGTTATTAAAATGAAACCATGTTATAACTAATGACCACTTCTCTGTACTTGGAATAGACATAGGATTTTATCCGCGAAGCTTGCTGTACGCTTCGCAGAGAGGACGCGTATTATGACACGACGCTTCGTGGATGTGGAAAGACAATATAAGTCGCGCACATAGGCGGCCACGGGGGGACGTACACGGGGAGAGGCGAAGGCACGTGGTATCGCTACATAGCAAAGTGTGCTATATTGCGCACACTGCACGCAAGAGACGTTAATGGGTGAAGCGTTTTGCCTTCGGCAGGCATACGTGCCTATCACTGTTGTAAACGAACCCAGTCCCCCTATTCCTATGTATTCGGAGTTCGTTGATCACTACACCAAATTATTTATTACTTATGTTCCCCTAAAATTCAAATAAAAAATAATACTTCATTTGCAAATAAGAAATAATAAATAAATTATTTGTGAAATTATTAAAATGATTTTACAATTAAAAAAAATTTAATTAATATTTGCAAATAATTAATTATTAATTTAATTTGTAATTTGTTAAATATTATTTAAAATAAAATTTACCCAACTCTGGTTCTAAATCTGAAGATTCTTATATCTTTTAATGCTTGTCGTTATCTCCGCATCAACCGATTTCCACGAAATTTTCAGAATCTATATTATTGACACAGTTTTACAACACGCATTTTTTAAATATTCAATATAAGCCTATATTAAAAAGTTGTAAAATATAAGTTTTAGTATTTTCAATTCCAATCTTTTCAAAATTAGTTCACATCATGTAGTAAACTAATTGTTCTAACTTTTCATAAAAATTCAAGTCGTTTGGTCAAATATTACAAAGGTTAAAAGTGTCCAAAGTGTTAATGGAAGTCACTGTATGTACGTAGTACGATCTGACAACGTCGGATCAAGATATCAGTTATTCGAAGCCAAATAAACATAATGAATAAAGATACATGTGATTTTACCCTATCAGAAAAACTCGTGACGAATGAAAGCGTCGAATAAATCATCCGGCTACATCGAGCTTCGAATAACGGAGACAGGATAACGGATAAATCTCGCGCGATATCTGGATTCATAAAATATGACGGATAAACTATGCGATCAAGTTCCGAAAGATACAATCGTAAGATACATAGAGGCGCAGTATTCGACTGTAGAATAAGAGTCCATATAACGAGAAATCTCTCGGAGAGACAGACGAATACTTAAATTCTCCAAACCAAGCTCTTGAGGGATAAAGTTACTTGAGGGATACAGTATATTTTATCTAGTATTTATTTAAATAATTTTGAATTTAGATAATGTCCATCACTGATACATGCCGATAGAAACCCGATATTATTATATTAAAATCAGACGAGTTTAAATATATAAAGACATTAAAAATTTATGAAGCACCTGTAACTTAATATCACACGTAAAATTGTAATAATTTGAAGAAAAGTGTACATGACGAAAGACTAAAATTAAAAAGAATTTATTGCACTGGAGTTAACTTTAAGGTACTGAGATTTTGGTGAAAATAGTGCCAACTATAACTAAAACAAACTACAATAATTTTAGAATTCAATTTTTCAATTAGTATTGGAAAAAGGTCGGATAGAATGTCTGTAAAAACAATAATACTGATTTCTTATTCTATTTATACTTGCATTTACTATTAATGTTAATCAAACGTTTCAGAATAAATAGCCTAGCTTCTGCAGAAATGAGGTTATTTGATTATTCGAATAATAAACAAGGTTCCACTGTAACTCAATCAAACATAACGATATGGGATTTCAATCATTAGTTTTAACTCGTTGAGTTTGATGTAGAGTGACACACACACACACACGCACGCACACATGCAAACGCATGCATGCACGCACACACACACACACACACACACACTTTCCGTGGGGTTTTGTTAAATGATAAAACGTGATAAAAGCTAAGTCGATTTGCTCTTGCACGTAGCAAGTTTTGTCAATTTAAATTTTCCTGTCCATGTTGGTATACGAAATAATAATTATCCAATCAGATGCGTTTAACGTTCTGAAACAGGATTAAAACGAAACGTGGTGGGTCATTTTCTGCCCCCTTGCTTCGTTCATCTACTTCATTTGATTCGTACCGTTCTGGTATGCTGATACAAATAAATGAATGTTCCCCGATTGCACTGTTATACCTTACGGTAATTTCAAATGTATGATCATGTTAGTTCTTTTCATTCACTTCCATTTCAGAACATCGCTAGAAATCTCCGTTTATTCGTTTGAGTATGATACGGATCAAATGAGACGAACGAATTATTAAATTTTGACTAAATACATTAACTACTCAATGACCATATCTGATTATAATACAACAGTTCATATATACCTGTGTACATATACTCGTATACACCAGTGCCGGGCACGTTTGCCTACATTGAGGTAAAACTCAATTGAAAACGCGAGACACCAGCAAACGCGACGAAGGTGCGCGCTGCATGAAAGAGAGGTTGGTGGGGGAAGCAAGCGTTTGAGGGGCCCCAACCGTGCCCAGCACTGGTATACACTATCGCTCAACAATTTGGGATTTTGTTTATCGATTTACTAAAGAAAAATAAGGAAGAATTGTTGTAATTCATAATACTGCATCTCATCATTATGTAGTTGTACTTCCATGATAAAATCAATACAAGAAATTCTTTCGGTGGAATGAAAGGAAAATTGTGTCTAAGGCCATAATTTTAAATGAATATGTTATCGTTTTCTTTATAATTGTATGTATTGTGTATCATGGCTGAATTAAAAATGATGAATTAAAATAACTACTGTCCTGGTCTCAAATAATCCCAAACTTTTGAGCAGTTGTAGATATCCATACATATACAATATGTAATATATGTCTGAATTTAATTTTTGTGTTTCCTTCGCTCTTATTTCTCCACTTATATTGAAGCACTAATTTTAATCCTTCCTTTTTGCTTACAAGATTTCAAGATTCGAAAACTGTTAATATAAAAGTACATTAGAGTCCTTTCCCAAATATTTACGAAATGTAAACATGTTATTTACTTATTCGTTAAAGAATTGTAGAGCTTTTGATGATTGAAAAGAACGTATTTAATGAAACCGTATCTTTCTGCACATCACAATTTGTTATCTTTATAACTGTTCACTTATTATATTCTTATTTCTAATTTTGTTCGAATTGTTTTGCAAAGTAATTTATCTTGATTCAAGTCAAAATGATGCAACTTGAACTGAAACGCTACATGTTTCCATGTAATGTATAGTCTAATAACAGGATATAGATTAATTTCTTAACTATAATGCTAAATTTCTAGGTATGTAGTTTTTAGAACGTACGCGAAAGCAATAAGATAATAAAGTTACGTAATATAATATAAAGTTCAGATGCAATGTCATGGGACACTCCAAGGATCGCTGAAATCTTGAATCGGTCAACCGTTTCCTCACAAACGCGACATTAATGATTTTCCTTTTTGTATTTTCCATCAGCAATGTTTTTAACATCGAAATGTTCAGACAACACTGCTTGTCCATCTAAACGCTTTCGTTAGGAGCCTCGTTGCATGTATTTTTTTTCTTGGGGTTTTCAGGTACTTTGTCAGTCTTTCGGTGGTAAATATGGCTCATTTTCGTTCAATTGTATTATTACATAACTATTCAGGCTGAAGAGGAAAAAACAAGAAGAAAATCTTGGCATTCGTTCGGACATTTTGCAAATCGAGTCATTAATTTGAAACATCTTATGTAGGTACAGTAAAGTCTTGATCTAAGCTAGATCCTCGGGTCCGT
This sequence comes from Halictus quadricinctus, assembly GCA_028454245.1. Lineage (NCBI taxonomy): Eukaryota > Metazoa > Arthropoda > Insecta > Hymenoptera > Halictidae > Halictus > Halictus quadricinctus. Next base: position 5,181,968 of record CM052114.1, on the reverse strand, counting down.
GCTCCGATATAGATCGAGTAGAGCTACTATTTTTTTTTGTGGCCTCGCCGACCGCGCCAAACGTAGAAAAGGACAGCGCACGTAAACACGGACTACACGGCCGAAGGCGCACTACATACCGTCAATTAAACCACTAAATACAGTTCAAATTATTTCGTGTTTAGTGTCATTTTAATCTGAAAAATGCCACAAATAAGTTGGTGAAAGTCCCATAAAAAAATAATGAGAAATAAAGAGGTTTCGTTATTGGATTAGTAGTGGTTCACACCGACATATACGACCTGGTATCGGATTACGTGGCATGTTTACACTACTCGGTCACCGAGGCAGTTCGAGCTTCTCTGCCCTTCGTGGGGTATCCCCCCCCCCCCCCCAGTGGAAAGGGTAGGCGAACTGACAAAGATCGTACAGCTCCGTCCGGCTTAGATCAAGACTTTATTGTATGTTGTATTTTATGTATCTGTTGAATAACTAAAAACCTTCAACTAGGTACCGAATTTCTACGTATGTAAAATACTTGAATTAGATATTTTTTTAAAGATAGAGAAAAAGATCTAAATTCATTTTGAAATTGTTCATTTTCAGCAATCCATTCTTGATCAAATAATGTCCATTAGAACTTTAATAGCAATGTGTAAAATTTGGCAAACGTGATTGATATACGACTTAAATTATTTCTAGTTAATGAACAAATGTCACTGTTACTGATACAAAAGTAAATTATATCGTACCATAAGCGATACTTTTTTGATTTTCTCGTGTTATAATATTAACATTCAATTAGATACAATTCAAAATAACGAATCTTTATGACTTCTTCTGTCTGTATTCTTCGTTTATGCAAAGTACTGGAAGACGTTTATAGTTAAGAAATAGGATTGTTTGTACGTATTCATGAGTGTTATTTGTACTTAATCTTAAAATAGTAAAATAGTAAGTAAATTTTAAAACTTGAACCGACTTCGAAACTTTATTTAAAAAAGATAGTTTTTACTCATCTTAAAATTATAAAATGATAACAAATTTTTGAGCTTGTACTTTCTCAGAAATATTATGGATATCTCTTGTTATTTATTGTTTAATACTGTCTTTGTATGTAGAGAATATATCAAAATATATAAGCATCTCTTCAGTGCTGAATTGCATTCGTATAAATAATGAAAGAAGCTTACATAAACATAAATTTTGTTTGACCTGACTTTTCTGTTTCAAGTATACTTGTTATTATGTTGATAATTCTCGTTCTACCTATGTATCAAATAACAAAATAACATAGCAATTAATTGACAAAAGATTCTACGAGTTTCGTAGTGAAAAGTGTGTTACACCAACTTCGTTTGTACAAGTACACATATATGAAAGTATCGACTGGAAAGAAAATTAATTAGCACAATTTCTCATTTAAACATTTTTTATTAGTTTTACGCGGATAAATTGCATCCGAATATATGCTTACATGCTTTGGAATATTCTGTGTAAATCTATACACATATAATTCTTTCCGAGTCAGTAAAATTAGCAGTTTCAATTTATGTACTATGTTCACTACTAGATTAATATTTAATATTTGGCTAAAGTTCCGAAAATAGGTCAAGTCGGATTGAGCTAAAATTTTACACATAGCCTCATTTGCATTAAAAACATGTTTCCCAAAAGGATGTTTGTAGATTCGAAAAATGTTTTTTATCATTTTATTGTAATTTTTTATCATACCGACATAGCATTTTCTACCTTACCGGAATTTCCGTACCAATTTCCACATGTTTTTGTATCAAACCAATCAATGTGTTTGCGTCTCTTTTATTGTCTGGACGCATTTCCAAGCGATATCTACCGCCACGCTCAACCATGCCTATAAAACAATAAAATTTGAACATAATCACATTCAAATCTAACCCAGACCTAGGCCAACCCGTGTACATCAATAACAAGTTTAGAAACGGCACCTAATCCAAGCGTTATGCCGGTAAGGTAGAAAATGTTGTGTTAATAAGGTAGAAAATGATATTAATATGATACAAAAGTTTTTCGAGTCGCCAAAAATTCTTTTGGGAAACATGTTTTTAATGTAAAATGAGGTTATGTGAAAAATTTGAGCTCAATCCGATTTGATCGATTTTCGGAACTTCAGACAATATGTTTTCGTAATATAGCCGTATTAAATAGTGAAATGAAGTGAGCGATCGTATAGCGATCCTTTAAGCTGTCCCTTGACTGATAATAAGATCATTACTATAATATACGACGCGTAAAATCTATTTTTCAGTGTTTATGATTCGAGTTGAACAGATAGTACAGCAATGCATATATATATGTATATCTGTGTATATAAATATCTCTGAGTATGGAGAACAAAAATAGTTTTTTGATTCGTTTTGAAGTTTCTTTCAGGAGCTTCTGAGGATTGTTTAGTGGAATTTCATAAGGTAATGTAAATGAATAGGTCCTATTTATTCATAAATCATCGCAATTCGCAAATAAGACTCAGTCATACGACGAAACTATTCTCACTAATGGTTTCAGTCACGATCAACTGAATAATTTCAACACCTATGCTCTATACTCGTTATATTTATTTCCCTAAGGACTGTAATATATTTGTCATTTTCATCTTATTATCAACTACCTATCTATAATGAGAATGCTTACAATAGCTGTGGGGAGCTCCCAAATTATCATTATATTCGTCATCAATACTTTATAGTTTCTTAGTACTTGCCTCGAGTGCCCGAACTCTAGTATAGACTACATTACTTTTATTTCTAGTCTAATGCTCGGTACTTTGTAAATATTGTTGTACATAAACAGAATGAAATTAATATAGAGAATATTAATGGCCCGTCGAAAACATTTATTCGCTAATACCCAGACGTGTTAACATTTAACATAATTGTTTTTAGGCAACACTTCAACGACTTCCAACAAGCTTATTTGACGCAAAACTTTTATCCGTTTAAATTCAGTCGCTCGTCTACTATTTGAACCATCGCCAAGACAATGGTTCATTATAATATTGATACTTTCCATTTTATAACGTTCCATGTTATAAAAACGTTAGTTGCTCCATATTTTGTGCATCATTTAAATACAATTGCCTCTACATTCAATGCCCGGCACGTGTGCCTCTATTGAGGCAAAACCGTCCCCGCCATAACGCCCACTGTTCGCTTCCATTAAGTGCCGTTATCGTGGGGCAACGAAGACGTGAGACACCAGCGAACGCGTCGAAGGTGCGCGTTGCATGAAAGAGAGGTCGGTGGGAGAAGCAAACGTTGAAGCAAACGTGCCCAGCACTGGTCTACATACATATATCAGTGGAGTCTTTCAAGATTATTTCTCTCGTTCTTAAAATACAGGTCGTCCAAGTTATCTTTATCAAGCAGTGTGATACATTTTCTAAGGAGAATTAAAATAGATAATTCGTATGGTCAACGTTTATTTATAATTTTATCAAGATCTAACGAATCCAAATCCATGGATTCTAGGCACTGGGGCAGTAACAGTACCAAGAATCCATTGTACATCCGAAGCATCTTTAAAGAACGATATTTCAATATTTTCGGCAATCGACAGCCGAATATCGTTATTCCTACTACGTTATTCCTATCTAGCTTCCTCTGGTTTTCGTTCTTTAAATTTAATTTCATATAATTACAAACAGTGATTAGTGACACGTTACACACTGAGTTTCTACAATCAAAACGGAACAATTTCGTTTTCCCTCTATTTCTTAAATTTAAAGCAGGCCGTTGTATGCTCAGGCCGTAAGTAGGTTTAATATCGCATTAAATTGTTGTATGTTTAGGTACTTATCATGTATAGGGTAAATGCACAATTACTATTTGCACAGGATAGTAATTAAATATTACCACAGTAAAGCGATCCTATTGTGAACGGTAATGTAAATCACTTACAGATTGTTATAAATAATGCACTATTGGGATTCAACTATAACATCATCAATAAACAAGTAGTCAACCAAAACGCATTGGCAACAAATAGCGGTAACATTGTATACTTAGGTACACGAAAACGACAAAGATTGTTCTATAATTAAACAAGTTAATCATCGCTGTAATCATTTTGAAATACGAGTATATAAAAATCATCATTTACATGGAATTGTGTATTAAAGAAATTTACGATTTGCTGGAGCGGTCAATGGGCTCATATTTGACAATCATCCGCGAATCGTAATTTTACGTTTAATACTTTCACAGTGCTAAACTAAACTTTATCACCCAACGTGCACGCTAATTACACTTTTCTATTCTCGTCGTTAAACAGAGAAATACCATGAGATATCTTAAATTACATTTCATTGCTTAGCGACATATACAGACACGACACTATTTATTCATTCTTTAATCACAATTCATTTGCTAACTTCATTGTACGTACATATTATGTATTTTATTCTAGTGTACATTGAATTTAACAGTTTACTCTTCTATAAATGCAGAAACGTTTTACACGAATTCCTATAAATGAATAACACTGTATCCTACGGGAATAAAATAAAAGCGGATGTATTTTCAGACAACAACGATTCAAAAGTTACTTTTAAATTACGATTTTTCGTTTATTAGCATTGAATTGCATTAGATAGAATGTCATAAATGTATTTTAACGTGTTAAAATTTGTATTACTACTTTATGTACAAGAAACTTCGTATTGCGCACGAGTGCACAAGTATATTATCTTTAAATTGTAAACGACGCCTTTCCAATGTATTGCCTCCGTCCAAACAATGATTCTTCTTCACATCAAACGATATTGGCAAATAATTCTGTGCTTCACTGACGTCCAGTCACGAATCAATCGAGGAATCGGAAATAATGATGAAGCAATTTCAATAGCTCGGGCACTCGAACTTAGAAATAAAATCAAAATGGAACTTCGGAATCTTTACGTGTAAAATGTAAGTTTAATATTAACGCCAAGTTACAAATAACCTAAAGTTGAATAAGTTTTTACATACGGTGCATCCACTCTACAGTTTTCCCTGAAACAAATGATCAAATTCAAATATTAGTGAACGTATTTACAAACATAGTCGAAGAGTTACAGTGATTTTGTTGCGAAATTTCCAAATATTCAAAGATCGCCATCTGTTTTTACATTTTAACTACAGACTTCTATCGCACACGTATAAAAAGGTTAAACTTTACTTCAGAAAACCAGGAATTTGTAACTTTTTTTATGTAAGCTTGTAGATTTTTAGGAGAAAATTCCGAAAATTTCGATATTAATCCTAGGAGATCAGTAGTTTAAAAGTTATGTTTAAGTTATGTTTAAAGTTGAGCGATGTTAAACGTTTTTGACAAGTAAGGACGCCGCCATGTTGGTATGTACTCAGCGTCGCACGTCGACTAAAGATCATAGCAACTAGATGGCAGCACAAGCACACGGTGATGTTGATAACATAGATTTGCAAGCGTACTCGGAGCGGATAATTGTAAATCACGCGTCGACAACGCAAAGCTGTTAATCTTCAGAAAACACAGGTGCTAGATAAAAAATGAATCTAGCGGATAGGATCCCTAAAAAATTTTACTTATGCGTTTTCAAGAAATAGTTAGGAATATTCAGCAGCATGTTGCCTGTTAGAAAGGGTATGTAAGCAGGCGCAATGCTGACGTAGCTTCTCTCGAGCAGCTGTGCGGCGGTACACTCACACACCACTCGGTCAGCGTGAGTCTGTACCTATGAGGGTTGCAATGCTCCAGGAGGGCAGTTTTTGCGCCTAAAAAACGCAAAGGTATGATTTTTTGGGACGCACACTAGATTAATCTTTTATGTAGAGAGCGTATTCACACAAGACTCCTACTTTTGTATTTTTTAGACGTAGAAAGAGTGATCACCGACCCTTGCAATCCTCGTAAGTACACGTATATGTTGACCTAGTGATATGAGTGCGCCACATACACTCGCTGGAGCTTCTCCTAGCGGCCGTTTATGGCGTGTCGATCGCACGGATTTAAACCATTAAAACTCGTTTACAATTTCGAAGTTACAACTAATCTGTTGTTGACATGTCATTTTACACATTTGAAACTCAAGTTTACAATTTTAAACGTAGAATTGAACTTATTAACAATATGAAATTTGTCGGTAAGTCGAATTAGGTAGAAGAGTTTGACATTAGATACGCATTGGTCATTTCTTGTCCAGGGTAATGAATTGGTATTTTGACCTAGGGGCAGGGACACCTCCCCTGCGGGGAGGCCAGGGATACGGAGTGGCATACGTTAGAAGAGTGCTCAGGGGGTCGCGGCCGCGTCGTGTCCTTAGGGGCGTTATCCGGTGAGACCGCTCGCTGCCTGCTATGATTGTCCACATGGTGACCGTTCACCATGCTCAATAATAACATGAGTAAAATAGGTCTATTGCAGATATAATTTTCAGGGTTTCTTAGTTACTATGAGTATTTTCCAAAAATATCTTTCAAACCGGGAAATTCCGTTCACTATAAGTGAATGTTCACTTATGAGTACATACCAACATGGCGGCGTCGTTACCTGTCAGAAACTCTTAAAATCACTCAATTTTACACACGCATAACTTTTGAGCTACTGATCTCCTAAAATTGAAACTTCGATTTTCGACATTTTCTCGACAAAATCTACAGGATTACATAAAAGAAATTAAAAATTTCTGCATTCCTGAAGTAAAGTTTAGCCTTTAAAAATAACAAAGTTTTGAAAAACAATGCTATCGGATAATTTAAATTACCAGTAAAAAAATTATTTGTGAAACGTTATAAATAATGCGTTAAAGTCGAAGAGAAATATGAGAAACAATAATTGATATAGGTATTTTAACTTTGTTAACTATTTGTTTATAATAAAATGTTTTTACTTCGCTTTTATTGTAAAATGGATCTTACTTACAATTGACAGGTTTTTGTCTATTTAATCTTATTTACAACTAAAAAAGATTGAAATATATAACTAAAAAGTATGTAAATTTTAATAGTCATTTTTTTCTTTGACCAAAATAAGTATGTTTCAAGTTATTTAAAAACTGAAAAACTGAATACATTCGAAAAGATGTCTTGTTACAAATATTATATAGGTGTGAAAATTATTTTGGTTTCTGTTCTGGAATTTTATAGCTACAGTGGATCCACTAAATGGACCACTATTTGAACACTAAATTTCCGATTTGCGAAAAATCGTCAATGCTTAAGCTATTATAATTTGGTTAAAAAAAAATAGTACACCAATCAACCTATTCTCATTATAAAGTTTGAGAATCTACTCTCATAAACTCCTTATCATGTATTTTTATCTTCGACACTTTTGCAGGGTGCAACGGGTCGAAAACTGAAGAGATGTTTGCCCCCAAAATTGCTACCAATTCCATCTCTAAAATCTTTGAATCATTTTTTACGTGAACGAATTAACTATAGGTCTGAAGATTGGAGCCTCCCTTTTGCAACGACGTAAAAAAAGTTAAGTGCGATTTTTTTCGATCCGTTTTGTTAAGCTTTAAATGAAAGGCGTACTGCTTTTACAGGAATATAAGGTACACCATGGAGACTTTACACGACCGAACTTGTTTTTCCTTTTTATTCAACAATTTTTAAAAAATCGTAAAGGGGATGCTTTAATCTTCACATTTATAGTGGATTCAGCCACGAAAAAAAATTTATTGTATTTTGGAAAATACAATAGAAACGAAGTATTCGTATTCAGTTTTCACAAAGAGCATCATGTGTCTTACATGTAGTTTTGTTGTGGCTAAAAATAGGCGTTTTTAATTTTACTATTTTTATTGGTATAATCTTTATAATCATAAATTCTAGTTTACCGAACAACACTCCTCACGATGTAAACAATAACACTGTATACATATGTATACGAGAAGAACAAATTCTTCTTCATATCACAGATTTGTATGGTTCTGTATAGTGTCTTATAGTATTGCCGTGGAGTGTATGAGAGGTACTTGAATGTACATAAATTCTAATTGATAGACTATGAATTAAGTTCGACAATAAATTGTTTCATATATGTACAGTCACTCATAGTAATATAAAGACACTGTAAAAAAGACGATAACTTTTCTAAGACTGAAGAGGGTTAGAACAGTAGTTAGTTAGTTTAGTTTACTACACGAAGAGAAAAAGAAATTTTGAAAAAATTCCAATTGCTCTGAATTGCGAAAAAAATTCTAGAAATTGTTTTTTAGAATTTTTTGTGTAGGCCTATATTGAAAATTTAAGAAATTCGTTTTGTAGATTTATATTAGTTATATACCCTCTGAAAATTTCATGAAAATTTATCAACATTGCAATGAATCATACATGGTTAAAGATGATAAAAATCCTAGTTTTCTATGCCGGCTGCTAAACGCTAGGACCAAAACCAGGGTTGTAATGTTGAGCCGGCCGGACTGGCCTGTGAGATATACATTGACCTTTAAGGCGCCATCCGTAACAATACATTTTCACATCAATCATGAAGTGCCAATGACAGTGCGTTTTTTTTTGTGTCAATGGTATCCCCTGTAGACCGATTCCACTACGTCGGATGATAATTTTGAGAAAATAAATTTGGAAAATAGTTTCAGTTATGTTGTTAAAATTTTACCGATATTTAGGAATACTAGATTTCCACACATGTTTATACCTGCTTGTCGAGTAAGAAGAATTTAAATTATGAAGATTGAAAATTATCATACGATGCAGCGGAATAGGCCTACATGAGATACCAGTAACAAATATACTCATTGACAATAGTACTTCATGGTTGATGTGGAAATGTGTTGATACAAGAGTCGCCCTAATGCACCACGCGCAGTTCATATGGTACGAGTCTGTGGTGGCTCGAGAAGTAGAACCGTCACGGAGTGCGAGATGTTCGACCGGGTCAGGGGGGCGTAGCCCTCTACACTGTCTCGAGGATTGCTGAAGCCTGCCTTAGACCATATATACCTATAGACCCGGCTGCAAATAACGTGCACTGTCCCAAGATTATATCATCTACCTTGAAATAGTAAGAACAACATATACAATGTCGAATACAATGCTTCTATCGTAACACATGCATCATTTCATACACTATCCACCATTTCGAATTATCTTGTAACGTCAGTTGTGGGCTGCAGTGCTCCGTTATCTTGGGACACTGTATCCTATGCATATCCTATACCTATGTCGGGTCTATAAATATACAGAATGTCCCAAAAATGTTGTAGTTCCTTGAAAGGAATGATTTCGGAAGTCATTTGATGTAACTTTTCTCTTTGCAAAAATGTTCTCCCCGGTAATCTTAAGGAGTTATTAAAGATAATCATGGACCAATCAGAGTGCTGCTACAGCGGACGGATTCCAGCTCGGCCAATGCCTATGCCGACGTACCGCAGAGGCGGCATCCATTCGCTATAGCCGTGCTCTGATTGGTCCGTGATTTCCCTTAATAACAAGAAAACAAAGCCGTGGAAAACGTTTTCGCAAAGGAAAAAGTTACTTCAAATCACCTCAGGAATCACCCATTTCAAGGAAGTGCAACATTTTTGGGACACCCTGTATGTGGTCTACACTCTGCACCACGAGAGAACAGTACCGCGAGAGAACCGATTTTCGTCCGTCGCTGCGCATCTTCGCCCTGATTGGTTCCTTCCCAATGCACAGCGCATGCGCGCAGTGACGCCACGCGCTGCAGAACGTCATACGTAACCATACCGGGTGTTTACACAGTATGGTCACGATTTCCTATACCCTATATTTCCATGCTAATCCGTTTAATTACGGTACGCCGCGTATATGAAGTGGACTGGGAGTTGAGAGGTTCGCAGCGCCTCCCGCGGCGAGTCAAGCTGCGCGAAACGGTACTGTTCTCTCGTGGGGCAGAGTATAAGTGCTATGTGCACCACCGACCCTTCTCGACGACACCGACTGACCCTTAGTGGGACCGCCCGACGACAAAATATTGTCGATTTGACGAGAATATCCCGCGCGCGCCCGGGTAATTTTGAAAAGGGACCAACGTACATGGACAAAAATCCCCTTTCGAACATCTGACTATTTCGCGGGTTTGCCACCGTCTCACCCCGCCCAGTATGGGGTTCCGACGTTGGTACTATGGTCGTACCCTGGGGATGTTCGAACATCCCCCGGTCGAGAAGCGCGGCCGTTATGGTCTTTTTTGTCCTTCGTGAACAAGGTGTAAGCTGGGGAGGGGGGGGGGGGGGCGACGCGTCGCGTTACCGAAAATCGAAGGATCACTGTCGTACTGGCTTCCTTATCGTAACGTCCCGTTAACTTAAGTAACATCCTTCCATGTGCACTGAGGCGAGACAGAAAGTCCAAAGGAGGGAAATTGCCCAAGATGAGACCCTAGTACGATCGGCAAGAGCGGTGAGTCGATACAGTGATCCTTTCCGATTTATTTCATGAGGCGGTTCGATGATTTTCGCTTGAGAACGAAACGATTCTTCTTTCGTTTTCTATTTCGTGTGTGCCGAAGCGCATCGGCTGTCGTGCAATTAGCTATTAGCTCACGCCTGTGTCAAAAGCGCTTTGAGCATTTGGTGAGTTTCCCGTGAGCTAAAGATCCGAAAGTTTTCCTCAGGGGAATCGCTATCGCGAGAAGTATGGTTGACCTTCTCTACGGAGTATAGTCTCGAATCTACAATAGTTTTGCGTAAAATATCGAGTATTGCCAGCCTGATTCCGGTCAGTTACTATCGCGACAGCCGAAATCTTGCTCTCGTGAGTACGTGTCGAACCACATTTCGTCTCAGACACTATAGCGACAGTTCTATTGTAATTGTGTCGTTCTCGACAAGAATCTTGTAACGTACTGCATTATTGTATGATCGCGCAATTTCATTTCATGATAACCACTCGCTATGCAGAACCACCGATTTGCCAAATTTGAATGAAAAGCGCAGGCTCTCGGGTTCCGGCCATGTGGCCGCGTATTTTGTACCAATTGACTCCAATTAAAAGCCAATGGTAGTCATGTGACTTTTGCAAAGTCAGCAGATCGGTAAATGCTGTATAATTTCCGTTCATAGCCTTCAGCCTGTGACTTAGGATCCGTCTTGGTTTTGATACGACGGGTCTTAAGTCTGTGACTAAGCTTATCACATTTTTGCTCTGCATTACCGATATTATGAATTCTGACGCCAGAAACGTGCTTCAAGTTTTTGGCTTTATTTCTAAGAGAATCAAAGCAAAATATAGCTTAATTTGTAGTTGGAGATATTTTCTAGCGCGCACTACTCCCGATTTCATCCAGAAAACTCATCCAATGGCATAAAAATGCTTGGACTCCACGGCATGCACATCGTCAATTTTTGGCCTACTTCTAACGCTTATATTACCAAATACCTGCTTAATCTCGGTAGCTCCTGACCTGCGCGCACTAAACTGAACCTTCCTCTTTCGAATGAGCCCTTTACCAACGACAAAATATTCTTATATAAGAACGAAAACTTGAGGCACGTAAAACCATTTTTT
>CM052114.1:5145551-5169994 GCA_028454245.1 Halictus quadricinctus | reverse complement strand
GTGTGACACCTGCGAGTGTCTGGCGCCCGTATCAAGTCCCGAACCTTGTAAGATCCGTCGGGAAAATCGAGCCTACGAGATACCGTTTGTCACGGGTGGACCACGTATCGCGCGGCCGAGCGTGGCCCGGCCTCACGGCCTATAAAAACCCGCCGTTGCCCAGGTTTTCTCCCGTCGGACGGGCCCGAAAATCAGGGCAACGTGACAGCCTATTGCCGAAGAGACCTCTAAAGCAAGGGACGATCTTCAGTATGATTGCTCCAGTGACAGTGTAAGAACGTTTGTAGACAGTCTCCGCTTATTGTAACTATTTACAATAGGGTAATTGAATTTGGACACACGCTCGCTTTCCGCCGTTCGCGACGTATCACGTCTCCGCCGTCTTGCGATTCCCGATCGCCCACGTTATAGAATTAATTAGACCTAAGATTAGATTTAGTAACATTTGTAGATTTAACACTGTCATTCATTAACGTTGCCCGTAGCCGACGATCCTGCCGGGAACTTCCAGCAGGGAAACCGCGCCGCCCTGCACCGGACCAACGGGGAATCCGGAGTAAATAAAGCTTTCGTATTTTCATAATCGTTGTTGCATTATTTAACACCCTCTGCCCTCTCCAACGACCCTAGCGTGCTCGAGCATCCAGGAGAGGCCAGCAACATCAACGCTCGCGTTACCCGCTCCCGCTACATGGCGCCCGAACAGGACCGTTTAGCAACGTTAATGAATGACAAGATAGGAAATAAGAGATTAATTGTAACCCGCGAATTCCCGAAGAGGTCGAAGAGGTCGAAGAGAGACCGCATCTCCCGAAGCCGCGCTCTTTTTCTCTCGGCCGTGCGAGCCCGCCGTCCCGAATCACGGTTAGGGAATAACGACGTTTCTTTTCCTGTCTCGACGCGATCACCGCCGTCCGGCACCCGTGGTCGATCTCGACAACCCGCGGTCCCTTATCATTTTTTGGGGAAAAGCCGTATTCTGCCGGAAAGCAACGAGCATGGGCCGGCCGATATATGGGAGTCTCCTGGGTCTACCGGCTATCCAAGGAGCAGATGAAGCAGGAGCTCCGCGAGCTTGGGGCTGGCACCGGGGGCACCGTGGTCCAGCTGAGGCAGAGGCTGGTCGTGTATGTCCGACGCAACCCCGAGGCCTATCCGGACAAACCCGAAGACGAGCCGGGATACAAGGTGGAAGTCGGCCGGACCAGAGACCTGGAGGAGTTCCACAACGAGCCAGTCAACGGGCTCGACGGGGACGATGCGTCGACTGCCTCCCTCCGTCCGACTGCCCCGCACGTCAACGAACCAACTCTAATGATCGCCCAGGTCCTCGACCAAATGCGGAAGTGGAACTGCCACTTCGACGGGCGGGATCCGTACGCGTTCCTCGAGCGCGTACGCGAACTACAAAACACATATCGCCTCACCGACCAGCAGGTGCTGCAGGGCTTTCCCGGGCTCCTCCGGGGGGACGCGCAACTCTGGTATCAGGACCTGGCACCGACGATCTCGTCGTGGGGAGAGCTCAAAGACTAGCTCCGGCGGTATTTCCTGCCTCAGAGAGAACTCCGCAACCTGGACCGCCAAATCACCGAGCGACACCAGGGACCGGCCGAACCAATCCGAAACTATGTTACGGCTATGGTGACCCTCATTCGCCGTCGTGGAGGGTGCACCTTCGAACGTAACTCCGACTGCATATCCGGCGTGGCGAGATCACCGACACCGCGCACCTGATACAGCGGGTCGAAGAAATCGAGGAGAACCTCCGCCTCGTCTCGCGTAGCGCACGCCCGGCACCGACCGTGAGGGAGGCCACCCAATGGCCAACACTAGCCGTCACCGGCGCGTATCAGCGTGTAACACATTGCTGGCGCTGCAAACGGCCGGGACATGACCGCTTTACCTGTACTAACGCCGCCGTACGATTCTGCTCTTTCTGCGGACAAGGAGACGTCCTCACGAAAGACTGCCAATGCCACGCTTGATAATGCCCCGCAACTCCTGGTCCGGCCCCCGAGTTCATCGATAATCGGATTTACGTGACCGTTTCCATCGGAAAGCATAACGCCCGAGCCCTCCTCGACACGGGCTCGGCCTGCTCTTTCGTGAGCGGCGACATGGCACAGAAATGTCTCTCTTCCAGATGGCAGATTCGAGCAGAAAATACCACCACTACCATGGCCGACGGCACCAGGGCGAGCCTCACCAGAAGCATCCTGGGAACGATAGTTATCGATGGCCTACTCATAGACCATCAGTATTACATCCTGGACGAACTAGAGTACGATATGCTCCTTGTGATGGACATACTACGGAAGTACCGAATGCAGCTCCATACATCCGGCCAGCACCCGGCCCGCCAGAAACACCTGCGCCCTGGCCACTCCCGCCGGCCTCGCAAACCTAACCGCCGGCGAAAAGACAGCAAGCCGCGTTCGAGAGAGTCCACGGCGAGACTCCGCTCGCTCAATCGTCCAGCCGTCACGGAGCCCCAGGAGCTCGCCGATAGTCATTCCGAGGTAGAAAGACGCAAAATACCGTTTCTGCGTGGATTTCCGGCGACTGAACTAAGTTATAAAGAAAGACGCATACCCGCTGCCGCACATCAACGCCACGCTCGATAAACTGCAAGGCGCACGGTACCTCTCCACCATCGACCTGAAGAACGGCTACTGGCACGTGCCTCTCACGCACGCCAGTCGGCCATTAACCGCCTTCACCGTGCCGGGGAGAGGCTTACTGGAGTTTACCGTGATGCCCTTCGGGCTGCACTCCGCGCCGTCTACCTTCCAGCGACTACTGGACAGCGTCATCTGGTCGGATCTCGCGCCGTACGCGTTCGCGTACCTCGAAGACATCGTCGTCACTAGCCCGACCTTCGAAGAACATGAGCGTATGCTGGCTGAGGTCTTCCAGCGGCTCCGAGCAGCGAACTTGCGGCCGAAGTGGGAGAAATGCCATTTCGCGTGTCAACAGCTCAAGTATCTCGGCCATATCGTCGACCAGGAGGGACTCCGTATCGACCCGTAAAAGGTCGCGGCCGTTACCCAGCTCGCACCGCCGACGAACGTGAAGGAGCTCCGCCGTTTTCTCGGGCTCCTGTCTTGGTACCCCCGATTCCTGGCGGACGTCTCCCAAGTCGCCGTGCCATTAACCAGCTTCTTGCAAAAGACGAAGAAATGGAGCTGGGACGAGGAATAACAAGCAGCCTTCGATGAGTTACAACGACGACTCACCGAAGCACCGGTACTCGCCGTTCCAAATTGAGAGCAGCAGTTCACGCTGCAGACGGACGCAAGCCGAGAAGGCCTCGGCGCCGTCCTGACGCAACCCGGCGCGCAGGGCGAGCGCGTTATTGCCTATGCGAGTCGGACTCTTAACAAGGCGGAAAAAAATTACTCGGCAACCGAGCTCGAATGCTTGGCCGTTCGGTGGGGAATCTGGAAATGCGACATTCGAGGAATACCACTTCGTCGTCCTGACCGATCATCAGTCTCTGAAGTGGCTCGAGAAGATCGATAACCCGTCCGGACGACTCGCTCGATGGGACTTCGAGATCCGTTACCGTCGCGGCCCCGAGAACACCGTCGCCGACGCTCTCTCCAGGAACTCGATTCCCGTCTGCGCCACCGGACCGTCCAGCTCTTGCGCCTGGTACCAGAGCATGTTCAAGAACGTAATGAACCAGCCCGCCGACTATCCAGAGTATTGCATCCGGGAAGGACGTCTCTTCCGGCACGTCCTGCACTCTTTCGACTTCAACGAGAATCCGCCCGACGACGAATGGAAGCTCTGCGTGGCTTCACCCGACCGGCTTCGCGTCCTGCACGAAGCACACGATGACCCGACCGCCGGCCACTTTGGGGTGGCAAAAACGCTCACTCGGTTATGCCGACTCTATTACTGGCCTGGTATGCTCCGCGACGGCGCCCAACACGTCCGCGCTTGCGACACGTGCCAGAAGCATAAGGCAACCCAGCAAGCCCCAGCCGGACTCATGCACGCCACCGCGGTCCGCCAACCATGGGAGATGGTCTCCGCTGACCTCGTAAGGCCCTTGTCGCGCTCCAGTTCGTGCAACACCACATTGCTCGTACTTCAAGATCGATGTACGAAGTGGATCGAGCTCCGGCCCCTCCGCAAGGCCACCGGCGGAGCCATCGTACAAGCACTCCGCGAGCTCGTCGTCCTGCGGCAGGGATGTCCGGCCGTCCTCGTGACCGATAACGGACGACAATTTGTCGGCAAAGGAATGGAGCAAGGCGCTCCGAGAGTGGGGAGTGAAGCATCGGCGAACGCCCCCGTACGCGGCACAAGGTAATCCAATCGAGCAAGTCAACCGAGTGGTCAAGACGATGATTAGCCAGTACAGCGGCCGCAAGCAGCGCACCTGGGACCAGTACTACCCAGAAATCGCGTTCGCCTATAACACGGCGCACCATAGCGCTAACGGATACTCGCTCGCATACCTGAATTCCAGCCGAGAATTCATTCCGCCTGGAACTCTCCACCAGAGGATACACCGATTACAGGAAGCACGCGTGCTGGCCCAGTGCAATCTCGCTCGGAGATTCCAATAACAACAGCGGAATTACGACCAGCACCGACGAGCACGGATCTCGACCGTTGGCTCGCTCGTGCTGCGCCGCAGCCACGTGTTGTCGAACAAAGCCGCCTTTCGGAATGCCAAGCTCTCCGAAAGATACACCAGGCCGTTCACCGTCCAGCATCGGGTTTCGCCCATTATCTTCGGCCTGTGAGATGCCGCCGGGAGATTGGTTCGCCACGTTCACGTGCGCGACCTATAACAATATCAAGCAGTAGGGCGGGAAGATGGCTTGCCCGTTCGGCGGCGAAAATCAACCGCCGATTCAGAGAAGGCCAGGGGGGTCCAAGGGGGCCGATAACGCGCCAGCGCCTGCGCGACAGCCCCCGGAATCGAACGATCGGGTACTTCCGTGCGCACTCTCGGGTACTTCCGTGCGTGTACGTGAGCACGCTGGTATTGGAGGAGCAGGCATTTCGGGTGCTTCCGTGTGCGTGCGAAACCGGTACCGCGAGTCAGTCTCGAGGATGCTAGTCGGGCGAAAGCAGTCAGCACAGGCACTGCGACGCACCGCGCCTCCGGCTCTCTCCCTCCTCGCGATCCGGATTCCTGATTCCCGAATCCTGCGATATTCGCTCACCGTCCCGTGACCGAGCCTCGCGCCTCGCGCGCTTACTCTTCGCTCGGCCGCAGCCGCGTTCGGAGCACGTCCTACGGGTACTTCCGTGGACAGGCGACAACGCCGGTGTCGGACACGTAAGTTCTTCGGGTGCTTTCGAGTCCGGCTACGAGGCAAATCGCGACCCCGCGAGCTCAGCAAATACGTGGAAACACCAGTCCACTATAGAATCTCGCTGAGCCGCGGCGGTTCCTGCCCACATCTGCAGTCCGGGTTATCCTGCATCGCTCCGCGCCTGTACCGTTTCGCGGTCGAGAATCGCTCCGCGCCTGTACCGTCTGGCGATCGAAAATCGCTCCGCGTCTCTCCCGTTTCGCGATTGAGAATCGCTCCGCGTCCGCACCGATCCGCGATTCCGTATTCCAGGCGCTCCGCTCTCCGCGTGCGTAGTTGTAAACCGATTATTTATAAGTATGGATCTGTCATATTAATATTAACACGTCGTCCACCAACGTCTGCCCACAGCCGTCGGTTACCGCAGGAACCTTCAGCCGGGACTCCGCGCCAGTCAACGCCGGACTCGACGGCATACCGCTCAAATAAAGGATATTTATTTTTCATAAACCGTTGTCGAGTTATTTCAACTCCCCTGCCCTCTAAAAAAACACTGGAATGCTCGAGCATTAATGAGAGGGCAACCGAACGCGACGTAACCGTCACACACAAAAACACAATTACGATTATTATATGTTTTAACTACAAAATGTGACATAAATAAATTAACGAAAAGTTAACGTTCATGAGATATAGTAAAAACAGTCTGAAGTCTCTCAAAATTAGCACGCAAAAAGTATTCGTACACGTAACAAATTTAGCAATAAACGTGTTATAATTTGCGAAAATAAATTAAATTAATATTTCGTTGGATACCCTTTTGACTGTATAATTGCGTCCAGTCTTCTTGGCATTGAATCCACTAAATTGGATGTGATTTCGTGTGTAATATTGCACCATTCCTCTTGAAGAGCAAGTTTTAATTGTTCTTTACTTGAAATATGCCGGATCCGGATTTTTTTATCAAGCAGATCCTATAAATTTTCCCATAAATATCCAGTGATTGCGGAGGTGTTTTCAAATATTGTGGTGTGTTATAAAGCAACCACTCTCTTGTGTTGCGTGCTGTATGTTTGGGGTCACTGTCTTGAGTGAAGATAAAGTTGTCTTTTATGTTACAAAAATTGACTGGTTTTACAGAAGGTTGCCACTAGACTGTGCATCAAAGACCCTGTCTGAGTATTTGTCGGGTCCCGCTAAACCATAATATAAACAATCGGACGCCTTTCAAGTACATTCTAATATCTGTACAAATACTTTTTGCGCGCCAATTTAGAAACACTTCTCATAGTTTCTAATTTTTTGCCACTCCGAAGGTCGAAAAGATGTCAAAGACCGCGACGCTCGCCGCCAGTCCCGTAGAGGAGACAATGCCGGAGCCCTTGCCGCTCCCCATCGTTCTGTCCAAAGACGAGGTACTGACGGAGCCCTCGACGATCCTCGTCCTGCCCCAGGAGGAAGCGATAGTGGGGCCTCCGACGTCCGCCGCCACCAGACCAGGCGGCAAGAGAGGGAGTATTGAGCAAGAGCGAGAGGAGGAAGCTGCGACCCCATTCCGGGAGAGTCCTCGGTAGCCTCGGAGGAGTGCGATCCTAGGGACCCTGCCGAAAGCCACTCCTCCACCTGCTGCCAAGCCGCGGCCTGCCGCCGAACTCACACTTGGGCACACGTGGGCACACTTGGAAGGAGGAATGGCCCCACCACCCCTGGGGGTATCAAGCGTAGTCGGCCGCTTGAAGGATTGACCGGGAGGCTGCCGGCATCGCCCCCCCCCCCCCGCCATCCGCGGCAAAGACCCAACGAGTATGCCGAATCACATTGAAAATAGCGATCATTGCCATCTAGTTTCTTTTTCGATCGTAAACCGATGTTTAATTTAATTTATATCGTTTTATCACTTCTATCTTCTACGTATTCCGGTTTGTGGGTATTTCTATTATTAAGAGAGAGAGAGAGAGAGAGAGAGAGAGAGAGAGAGAGCCGTGGACCTTGGGGGAGGGGTCCTATCCGCTAGAGTCATCTTCTGATGAGAAAAAATTTAATTTAGATGGTCCAGACGGATGTTCCTGATACGATTCGCGACGATGACGCTTCGTGGACAGACGTTTATTATTTTACATTGGTTGCAGCAGCGAAGCGTACAGCAAGCGACACTTTGTTGCGTATGCGTCTCTGAAGCGACGAATCGTTGGCAGAATGAAATCGTGCTTCATACGCTACGCGTACGCGTCTCTGACGCGACGCGTCGTGGACGAACGGCCTAACTCCTCAGTTTGCGGCGTATACGAGGTGAGGGCAACGTAGTCGGTTTGACTAAACCGTTCCCGAGTCAGTTTGACTATTCCGCCGCGTACCGGTTTTCGCCAAACCCTTCGAGATCCGCGTGCTTACGAGACCGCTCCCAGATGTAGAGTGATCTAGTTTCGTCGCGAATCGACCTCCTTCGATCCGTATCGCGTGGGGATCGATGCGCGCGCATCCCAATCAATTAAGGATCCTGCGGTCCTTCATAAAGACGAGGATGGCAGGACCGCCAGGAATGTTGTGGTGGGGGCCCGCGTTGATCATGCGGCTCGCCGCCTGATCGATATGCAATCGATACGGTTAAGAGCCCGTAATCATAAGCTGTTCATTCAATGATTAAATAATTGGTAATAAACAATATAAATGTCTAAAAAAACATCTAATTAAACAAAATTTTATATAATGAATTTTTATGCCTCCATTCTTCATAATTACTTTCACCTAGAATTCTGAAATATAAACTTTCATTACTTTATTAACAATAACTCTTTAATTATACAGTTTTGTGGGTACGTTTATATAACATGATAACATGATTTCTCTAAAATTATGTTTTAAATCAATTAGAGAATTTTCGATTTTATCGAGTAACCCCCCCCCCCCCCCATAAGAATAGTTTCTTATATTACCAAAAAATAATATCAGAATCGGATTCTACGAATTGAAAACCTCCCAAAACTGCCTTCTTTATAATAAATACTACAAAGTTGAAAGAGATATGAATTTTGTCGACCTACTTTAGGATTCTGAACCACTGTGGGCCGGGAATTAGTAGATATATCCGGACCCCCCGACTGCCCCCTTGTGGGCGTTCAGAGGTCTGGAGAGCCCCACATATTCCCGTCCACCCCCAGAGGAAGCGGGGAATCCGTAAACGGGATTACCACCTCGTCGAAAAAAAAAGGGTGGGGTTTGGTTTCTTCTTGGTGATTCAGGATGCGTCATCTGGAGATACGGGATCCGTTTTCTTGTGAATAGAGGATGAGTAAGGGATGAGTCTTCAATGGGATGTTGTCGTCTGGAGACATGGGATGCGTCACACTTACGACTATACCCGGAACGCTACCGACGTCAAGAGTCTACAATGCCTAGTCGAAATGAAACTTAGCCGCTGTAGTCAACACTTTACGAACCTAACTTAACAACCTATTGACATAAGGTTTGCGGTTTATCGGGGCTCTATGTGGCGATGTCCTAAGTTCAAGATCAGTTTGAGCTCTACTTAATCATCTGTATTTTGTCGCGTATAACGTTGACACGCATCAGCTGCTATTAGATAACGGGATGATTAAGCCGGTTTCTAATTGATAGATGAATGCTATGGTCGTCGGAGTAAGAGTGTGGAATGCAATAAATTAGGATTTAGCTAAAAGCGCTCTGTCAATGGGGTTCGCTCATGGGGGCCTTCGAGTGATGTCCGATGACAACCCGAATGATTTTGGGACCGTGCCTAATTCTAACAATTTCATTGTATTCAACGGGTGTTAAAAAGTAAATGGATGCAAACAAAGAGATCAAATTTTTAATAAATAAAAAAAGTTTATTTTACTCGAAATACAAGTGATCAGTGCATGAACATAAGTTTACATTAAGTTTACATTAAAAAGCTGTGTACAAAACTCCAGGGACGGCGGAAAACCCAGTTTCGCACCGCGGCGAATCTATTTCGGGCAATAATCCGATAATCCAACGTTTTTGCACAAGGCACCGGCGACGTGTAAGAACGGCCGCGTGTCGGAGTTTTTGCACCTCGCCGGTAAACTCAGTCGTCTTCGCGCGATAACACACCGGGTGAACGACCGCGAATGTAAACCTCGCGATACCGATTCCTCGTTCGAATGCGCAGTGTGTGTGTGTTGCGTGGGCAGTCGGTTCTATTTTCCAAACTCACAAATCCGCTGCCTATACCCTTTGTCTCGATCGCAGCATCGGCGCTGCCTCGCCCATTACTATTTCAAAAATCCCACTCTTCCCGCCAGACACCGACGGCCCAGCATAGTATAAATAGGCCTACGTGCCCGAGACATATTGTCTCTTCCGAGGGCTTCGCGACTATTGTATTCGATACCTATCGACGTCCCTTTACACATTGTTCATTTCTGTATTCTTCTCTTTTAACACGTTAAGCGCCACGTTGGTCCCTAGGGACCGACGCTAGACTTTCCGTTCAGGCCACGTCGGTCCCTACGGACCGACGGCAGACTTTTCGTTCTTCTATCGCGGCGCGTGTGTCCGTCTTTGCATACTTGTGAGACTGAACATTTAAATTATGCGATATCGGTTTTAGTTTGGTCAATGCTTCAAGGAAAAGAATATAATACTTAAAAACATTAATGTAATTTATTGAAACAAGATAAGCAAAGGTGAGGTTGCTGTGGCCCCGGCAGGGCCCGCCTGACGGCTAACTGTGGCCTGAACGGAAAGGCACGCAAATTCGGCGTGGCGCTTAACGTGTTAACACTAGTACGACCGAGCAATAAATGCGACTGACGTATATTGCTTTGTAACAGTGACAAGACTGTGCCCATTCAGACTTCATACAACTTTTATTGTAATATGTGCTTCAATGAAGAGGTTTGTTTGGATTCGAACCGCGCGCCGATCAGCGGATCGGTCGACGCAGGTGCAACACCGCGGCCGGTGTTTACTCGCGCCCGCACTGAGCTACGCGAAAACAATAGCCGAGACCACGCGTAAGAAAAAACTCCCCTCTCGACCCCCAGCGAGGAGCATGTCGGAACGTCGCGTGCTCGTCTCGCTCTCATTTCGGGTTACGCTGTAATAGAGAGTCAGTGTTTCGACGTTAATTAACACCGGTTCTTTAAACCGTCTTTATTGTTCAACAACAAGTTGTAGAGCATTCAGTGCGCGATCGCTTATATTGTAAGAAACGCGTTTTTTATAATAAAAACCAAGGGCACCACGTGCCCAGTGTTCCACCCGAATTCTCACTCCGTTTCACACCACCTCGAACGCAGTCCCACATACTGGGATCGATCCAGACCGCGGAAACTAATCTCGTCCCAATCCGCACCAAGGTTCATTAAAAAATTTCCGATGAAAACATTTTTACAATTTCAGTAATTGTAAAAGAAAAAATTAGGAAGCAGTCATTTTGACTACTCCGGTCGTTCTAGTGTTAATATAGTTAAGAGTTCTGTTACATTCTCACTCTCAATCTTTCCTCACATCACCCTTTCCAATCTCATTCACCTTTCTTCATTCTCTATCACCTGTTTCCGAGACATTCCGTGCCTCATCCTCCAAGGCTAGAGTCTTTAACAGTTTTGGTCCTTCGAGCCGGATTTCTTTACTTTCAAACCGAAACGCCATGGACGCACTCGTAGGCCACAACCTCAAGAAGTTGTGCAAGGCCAACATGACGCAGTTCCGGCGCAGTTTCAGGCACAGGACGCTCAAATCATGACTGCAGCCACCACCGAAGATCGGAAGGGCAACTACTTCGCCCTCAAGCAGAGAGAGTGTGCTGCATGCAGTGAGTAGCTCCACCCACGTCAGAGCCCAGACCACAGTCGTCCCTGCCATGTATCACACTGCCCACCTTGTCTGGGCAGTTTACCGAGTGGAAGCGGTTCAGAGATCTGTTCACGTCCCTGGTCATCGACGATGAGACCTGGACGGATGCGGAGCGCTTCCACTACCTCTCTGCGAGGCTCTCTGGGGAAGCCGCGCAACGGATCTAACGAATCCCAACCAACGCCACCAACTTCTCACAAGCCTGGGAACTGCTGGAACATCGGTACCAGAATCACAGTCTCCCGGTCGCCGCCCAGTTCGACGCCCTGTACAGCATCATGCCGTGCACCGCCCACAACACAACTGAGCTTGTTTTTGAGACCCTCCTCAACACCACGTGCAATGTGGCGGCGGTGTTGAACAGCCTGGGTGTCACCGTCAACGACCAATCGCACTGGATCGTCCACCACACCGTACGACAACTGGGCAACCACACCCTGAAGAAGTGGGAGAAGTCGTTAGGGACCAGCGTCGAACCGCCAGCATTTTCGAACCTCCTCGAATTTCTGGAGACGTCCATAAGGACCCTCGAGGCCTTTGAGTTCAGCCAGGGGACGCGCGTTCCTATGTCGCCGACGTCACCGCCGCAGCAGGTCAAGGTCCTGCACACCACCGTCGAAACACCGAGGAGGTAACGATGTAATCTGTGTCAGGGAAATCACATTCTCTGTTTTTGTAGCGCCTCTAGAGTTCTGGACCAAACAGCACGCCTGCAGATGGTTTCGACCCGCTAGTGGTGCATAAACTGCCTCGGACCACACGACGTCACAGCCTGCCCCTCCGCCAAGCGGTGTCAACGGTGCGCACAGAAGCAACACACGATACTGCAAGAGGCGACCTCTGGAACCACTAGCCCTTCGCCACGAAGGGATGCTACCCATCCATGGAGGCGGTCCCCGTCCTCCTCGCCACCGCTTTCGTCGTCGTGACTGCAAGGGACCGAACCATCATCGTTCTGTCCAAGGTATGCGACTCCCACGCACGTCGTGCTCCCGATCGGTCCTCGGTGCAGGAGCCAAGGTAACGGTGACAACTCGAGGGAAAGTCGTCATGACTCTGTCATCCACCACACCCTCCTGCAGACAGTCGTGCCAAATGAAGGCGTTGATGCTGCCCCACCTAACGGCCTACCAATCCTGCCATGCCACCCTCTTTTCTCGCTGGCCACACGTCACAGACCTCCCCCTTGTTAACCCAAGAGTCACCACAGACACTCCAATCGAGTTGCTGTTCGGAGCGGACGTCTATCCGCAAATAATGCTGGAAGGCATTCGCCGCAACGGCCAGCACGCTCCAGTCGCCCAGGGGACAATATTTGGCTGGATTCCGAACTGCGAGACGCGCATCCCCCCCCCCCCCCCCCGAGCCGTTTCCATCCACACCTGCACGAACGACGCACTTACCTTCCCATTGCAACGGCCCTGGGAGCCGAAGGAGGCAACAGCACTGGACCGTCAACGAGGCAACTTCCACTCACTACCGCAGAGACTGGAACGAAGCTGACGCCAAGGCTGGCGCCCGACTCCCCACACGCCGCGCCATCAAGATATATTCGGCGATAGCCGAAGGTGGGCGGAGTGTTCAAAACTCCAGGGACGGCGGAAAACCCAGTTTCGCACCGCGACGAATCTATTTCGAGCAACAACCCGATAATCCAACGTTTTTGTACAAGGCACCAGCGACGTGTAAAAACGACCGCGTGTCGGAGTTTTTGCACCTCGCCGGTAAACTCAGTCGTCTTTGCGTGATAACACACCGGGTGAACGACCGCGAATGTAAACCGCGATACCGATTCCTCGTTCGAATGCGCAGTGTATGTGTGTCTGTTTTAATATAGTTAAGAGTTCTGTTACATTCTCACTCTCAATCTTTCCTCACATCACCCTTTCCAATCTCATTCACCTTTCTTCATTCTCTATCACCTGTTTCTGAGACACTCTGTGCCTCATCCACCACGACTAGAGTCTTCAACAAGCTGATATCTTTTTCATTTTTTATTATCTTGAACAAAACAAATATGAAAGTGATTAGGGTGATTTTCCACTACACAAGACAAACTGCAGTGCTACTTAGAGGATGGAATTATTAAAGAAAAACACTACAAAATTTATGCGTCCATTTTCACATAAACTTTCGACTTTGAAAAAACTTTAATGCCTTCTTCTAATTTATTTAGTTGTTTTTCTATCTCCGCTTTTCGTTGTTGCGCCCTAAGTGTATCTGATTTTATAGGCATCAAATTCAATTCATTTACATAATCTTGATAACCTGGAATATTTAAAAAAAGGCACAGTAATTATTACCATTATATAAAGGAAAGTATATTTGTATAGTATTTTATATTGTATAGTACTTTTCTTTAGTATATGTAACGTTTCCTTGCGTTCACTTTCCTGTAAAGGAACATGCCCATATGGGCAATCAGGATCTACTGCTTCTGCTTTAGCCTTCTCTTCCCTTTTCTGAGCTTCCTTCCTCTCTCGGATATACCTAACAAATAAAATATTTTTCAAAACTAAAATGAGAAACTTACTGCTTTTCAAATTATTAAGAATTATTTCAAAGCTCAGAGGCATAATACAAAGTCTTTAATACGGATTTGATAAAGATTTTGTCAGTAAATGTGGAATATAAGTTTTTTTAAATGTCATACTTAGGTAGTACACCCTTTTTATAATTGGATGGAGGAGTGCTTTTTTTATTATAGTTGTTATTGCTATTTTTATCTACTCGGCCTTTGTTATTTACGAATGTACTTTCCTTATTTAAGTTAATATTTAATTCTTCTTTAGTCGAAGGTAATTCAGAGATTTCTTGTGGTTGATTGGGTGATGAATTTGTTGTATCTCTTAGAATATTATCATTCTGTGTACTCGTTTCATTTTCATTTCTTGATTCATTGCTATTTAGACATTTCTTTGACGGATATCTACAGTGAAGATTTCATTAACTTTAGATATGAAAAGTTAAAATGTTCTTAACAGTATAAGCATAAGTACCTTATAATTCCCTCAGAATACAAATTATCTATTTGGTCTGTATCTAATGTTTGAGTACCTTGATTCACAAGTTTAGTTTGTAATTTTGTATTTTTATCATTACGGATATCTTTAGTTGATTTGCATAATAATGCAGGATCTGATGAAACATTTTCGTGCACCCTCCCGACAGATTTATGTAAATTTTTGCACTCCTTTCTTTTTTGCTTCGTCGACGATTTATTACAAGTAGCTGAATTAGACATCTTTTTTGCAGTAATAGTGTTTTTGTTCATTACCGGCATACTAGATTTCCTACATAATTTTTCTTGGTTTTCTCCACACTGTTTGCTTATCCTGTGATGTGAATTTAAGTTTATATTGTGATCTTCGAGTTGCATTGTACTGTGATTTGGAATTAGTTTTGGCGCAACATTTTTATATTTATTATTAATTTTCTTTCGTTCATCGAATCGTGAATTATGTGTTTCTTCTAATTCTTTCATGTGCAAATTTTGTTCCATGTAACGAAGATTTTTCACATTTTCGTATATAAAGTTTTTTCGCGTTACTGGCTCTATTAAAATATTATCTTGATTATTAAAAGCAGTTTGTCCAGATGTACGAATAATAATATAAAATTAATAGTACTAATAATTACGGATTACATTATACGTATACTGGCCATGTAGCATGAAAGTACAAATGTGATGGTCGTGTAAAAACTGTTGTACAGATTGTACAAATATGTGTGAAGACCACCACAGCATGATTCTACACCTTCTACACTGTCATAATTTTTTTAAAAGATCAATTGAATTGTCACCTATGGCTTCCTTGACGAGTTTGGTATGCGTGGTGAGTAAAACACAGTACTAGCAAACCAAAATTTGATCTCAAAATTCGGGGTTTAGAACAATTGGGCACGCACATTTTTCATTAAATGTTCACCACTTCAAAAGTGTAGCATCATGTTGTCGAATTCTTTACACATCTTGTACATTACTTGTGACAATAACGCAATAGAAAGAAATATTAAGAAATGTGCTTGTTTAAATGGTATTAATTTTTTTTAGCAGAACCCATGACGAATAAATATTTTTATAGTTACTAGAGACTTGATAACTACATGGCACCTGTGAGATTAACACTGTATAAAAACACCAGACTTTACCTCTATCCAGAAGGACATCATACTACAATTAAGTGGGAAACCTTGTGCAAAATGAAATTTTTGAGCACTTCTTTTTTTTTATTTAAATCGATAGGAAATTTCCTCAAGAATACGATAAAAAAGTTAGAAAGTGATCAGAGATGTTCTTGTACGTTATTTTCAAAATAAAGTGAACGGTTGTATTGGGCGGAGCCGCTCACGTAGTCGGGCTCTTATTGGAAAGGCTTGTGCTTCTCCAAGAGAAGAAAAAACGGCTGTAGTACAACTTTTTCATGTGTAATGCTGAAATCGCAGATTAGCAAAAAACCGCGGTAAATTAAAATGAATTAAGATTTCCTCACGATATACAAACACGTAACGTGTTTTTCACGTTAGTCAAACTTTAAACGCATTTTTCTCGTAACGCAACATTTCGCACGCCGTCCAACGTAGCTCAAAAACTGATTACTCGATCTTTATGAAACTTGGTATATATATTCTATAAATAATTGGCCACAACAAAACGAGCTCCGATTTTTTAACTTTTTATTTAAAACATTGTTATTAACAGAAAATCATAAGAAAAAATTCGTTTTTTTTCAAGACTTCGCCATTTTTACAATTTTGCAAATTTTAATAAAAGAAGAATGTCATGTTGTGCGCATTTGCATAAACTAACGATTCCATTTTGATTTATTTGTTTAAGATCATTTTTATGTACTGTACGCTGTACAGCGCATTTGCAGGATGCCATTTTCAAGCCTCCATTGCACCATTGATATTAACGATTAAAATTTATAAAAAATATATTTGTTTACATTATAACGTTAATAAATGATACCTCAATCTTAAATTAATCTACGCATTACATTTTTCAAAAAAAAATTCTTGAAAAACAATAAATTTACACAAGGTTCACCGCTTAATGCATACTTCTTTATATTTTTTGGTATTTGGAAGATTTTTATATCTAATATTTGTTAAATTCAATATGCATATCGTATCTTCACTACCACAGGGACATAACTGAATAAAAACGCAATCTTCGAATTATCACTGTAAAAATGTTGTAGATACAGTCCTTGACCAATTATGAAAATTCCATTTATTTATCTACATAACTTGATAAACAGATGACGTCCAGTCTTAAAAAATACAAATGAAGACAAAACATATTTGAATCTGTTGCTAGACTGCTTATGCATCACAAAATGAAGCTGTGTATGCAACAAATATTTTAACAATATTTTTATCATATTTTGATGAAAATTTTATGAATCATAAGCATAAGCAATCGTCAATATCTTGCAAAATATTAAGTATACCATACAGTAGTACATTTTCGTAAAGAAGAGATCGAACTCTATAAGTGTGCAAAGTTTCAGCTAAATCGAAGTCCCGCAGATCGTGTACTTGTGAACCGAATGTATTGGGCGTCGGGCCGCCCAAATGACATTGTGGGCTGCGAGTGTTGACGCAGATCGAGCCATAGCTGACACTAAAAGTGTTTGGAGGTTGCGCTTGCGGGTTTTTCGGAATTGCAGGGCCTGACGGATTTAACTTTGCACCGAATCGATGTTAGCCACCTTCCTCCAATTAAAGAACGATAATATGCCGTGTCGTCGAAAATTCAGGACGCGATCCATGCCGAAGTCGACAGACTACTACAGGACGGGGTAATAGAACCACCACGAAGCGAGTGGCGTGAAAAAAAGTAAAGAGCTATTGGGTCCGGAACATTAGTAGCAAATTTTTTTATTACAGTTAAGCTAAAATACATTTATTTCGGCCTAGAACACTGCAAAGTGCTTTACAGCTTGCACGCACTTGACAAGCATGTGCATCTCCAGGGCCCTAGTCTTCCGCGTTTCGCGTGGCACCCATCCGGTACCTGGCGCCCGAGCAGAAGGCTCTTTTTCGGTTTCGGAAAATCTTCGAGAATGCGTTAGTACCGGACCGCGTATTCACGGCCGTACCCGGCCCGGCCTCAGTGCCCGTAAATTCTCGGAGTTGGCCCCGTTCCCGTCTTCCTACGCGGTGAAAAGGGCCAACGTTACACGATATATAAAAATATTTTGTCGCTGGTGAAGGGCTCATTCGAAAGTGGAAGGATCAGTCTCGTGCGCGCTAGACAGGAACTGACGAGATTACGCAGATATTTGGTAATATAAGCGTTCGAAGTAGGCCAAAAATTGACGATGTGCATGCCGTGGAATCCAAATATTTTTATGCCATTGGATGAGTTTTCTGGATGAAATCGAGAGCAACGCGCACTAGAAAATATCTCCAGCTACAAATTGAGCTATATTTTGTCTTGATTCTCTGCGAAATAAAGCCGAAAACTTGAAGCACGTTTCTGGCGTCAGAATTCATGATATCGATAATACAGAGCAAAAAATGTGACATGTTTAGTTACGGACTTAAGACCCGTCGGATTAAGACCAACACGGATCTTAAGTCTGTGTCTGAAGGCTGTGAATGGAAATTATTAATTAAAAAGTCACGTGACTATCCCGGGCCCTTAATCCGTACTTTTGTTTTACCGCGTATATTGATCTAGCAGTCTACAAAGTGGGGAGTGAGTAATGGAGTCGGGAGTTGAGGTGCTCGCAGCGCCCCTAATGTCTTCCGAGCTGCGCAAAACGGGTCTAGACTCTGATGACGGCAAGTATAGGATTGCTGCAACAAGCCGAACTTATAATGTACCCGAGTCCACAATCAGGGCTCGTGTGCAGGGGAAATATTGTAATAAAAAACCAGGTCCTAATACGGTTTGATGCTATTTAGTGGTCAGAGGATGCCAACTTAAGCGGAACATTTTATGCCTAGTGGTATCAGTGCATGTGTTCCTGATAATAGGTGGATGACAGCCAAAAAATTGATTCCCCATTATTTTATACATCGATGCACATTCCTCCCACGTGACAGTACCTCTCAGTGAATTTTATCACAAAACCAAAATCGAGTTGATGGCTTTAAAGGCAAATGCAATACATATTCTACAATCACTGGATGTGGCATTTTTTCATACTTTCAAATCTTCCTGGCAGAAAAATGGCATGGAACTTTTCACAAGCAATAATCTATTGAGTCGACACCCCCGAGTTAACTCTCGGTGGGGGGGGGGGGGGGGGGGGGGTCCGTCCCTAACTTATAAAAGGGAAGTGGAATTTGTGGGGGTGGAGGGTTGGGGCGTGCCAAATCGCGCCTAAGATGACCCTTCATTACCGGTGGCGGCGTCTTCTTGTCTTGGCCGCGGAGGGTTCCTTCGGGACCCACGGTCCGAGCGAGGCACGAAGAAACCGGAAAGTGTGGGTGGACCGAGCTGGAGCTCGGGAAGCCCAATTCGAAGGCTCCAGAGATGGGGACACCGGGCGGGTGCCTACGCCTGGAGTCTTATAGAGTAGATAGTGGGGGAGGGTAACCCCTTTCCACCGGGTAGTATGACCGCTGGAAGGTGCCCTGTTGAGTACTCGCGTGATCTAGGCACCTCCCGTTCTGCTTAGGTAGGCGTGAGTTTTTAGTGGACAGTCTCCGAGGATAATCAATGGGGATAGTCCCACATAACCCCGGCTTCCCCCATGGAGCCGGGGTATGCAAAAAGCATTTCCTCACGAGAAAAAAAAGTTGCAAGTGTCATAAAAAGTGGTTTTGAACGTATTGGAGTAGAAGAAATTCTTCAAAATGGATTCAGGACTTGTGGTTTGTACCTTATCGATGAAAACGCTGTAAATTGTGGCAAAGTTTTTAGCAGAATCGCTAAAGTATCCTGTCAAGAGGAAAACAGTCTAGTCAGTCGTACACATGAACTGTGCGGATCAAAATGTATTCAAAGTATGATTTGAAAAAATAAGCTACTTATATTTAAAAGTTATAAGTCTTGTCAATGGTGCAGCAAAAAGAAAGATGAAAATTTATTTCATATATGGTTTGATTTATCACATGCAATGCAACAACAAAAGGAAAATATATAACAGAATTTGAATGTGAGTATTTGAAAATTTTATCTCAAATGTATAACAGATGTTTTTATTAAACATAAAAAAATGATTTCAGAATTTTAATGTTGAGAAAATTTTTTTAATTGTGAGTACGAGAGCACTGAAATACAGATTCTGCAGACTGATCTATTGAAAGAAATACTTCGCAATTTAGAATGTTCAATAGAAGTACGAGGAATTATTTTTCTAATCAGAGTTAATAATCATTCTCGATATTATTATTATTATTATTTCAATATTATTATCCTATATTATTATTCTATATTCTCAATATTATAACCACATAATGGGAACACCTAAACATCTTTCGTATTTACAGTCCTATCAGAAAACTTCAGAGGACAAAGTGACACTATTGCAGGTTGCTATTTTAATGATGAAGAAAAAAATTTTTTATGTCGTGTTTTTAATGCAATTTCAAGGTCACCGATGTTTTTTTAAATGGAATAGTATATTTTTTTACGATAGCATGATAGATAATAAAAAACTGAATTTAGTGGATACCACCTTTTTGACCTTGTAATGACCTTGAGTAAGAATAATCATGTTGAAGCGGATGAAATGTGAAAGTTTAAAACTTACGTGTTTCAGCAAAGATTGCGCGTTGTTTTCGTCGGGTTGACCTCTACATATCATAATAAATGTTCGAAATAGTTTTCACAGTAAACAGCGTACGTTTATGTTAGAGTATGTATCATTGAGATCGTTAACATTATACTGTACATCAACGAATCGATATGGTTTTCACTTATGGCGAAAGCCACCAATCTTTCAGGCGAGCAGTATCGTGAAAAATTTGTGAATCGTATTTGTCCTTCGTTACACGCATTTTCTGTTGTGGTAAAACAATTTAAAAATACCGATAGTGTAAGTTCTAAAAATCGTAATAAACAAAGAATTGTAACTCACGAAGAAAAAGAATTAATATCCTAGCTTCAGTATCTAATGATCCACATATAAGTTTGCGACAACTCGAACAAGAGTTCGGTATTAACAGAAGTAGTATTTCACGAATACTGCAAATAGAAAAGTACGATAAACCCACAACGCCAGAGGATATGCGGCAAAGGATTACTGCAGCATGTGCTTCAATTACGTCTCAGGACATGGACAATGCCTACAGATCATTTATATAAGGATTGCAACATTGCATAAATAAGGATGGACAACATTTCGAACATTTATTATGATATGTAAAGGTCAACCCGACGTAAACAACGCGCAATCTTTGCTGAAACACGTAAGTTTTAAACTTCCACATTTCATCCGCTTCAATATGATTATTCTTGCTCAAGGTCATTTCAAGGTCAAAAAGGTGGTGGTATCCACTAAATTCAGTCTTGTATTGTCTATCATGCTATCGTAAAAAAAATATACTATTCCACTTAAAAAAACATCGGTGACCTTGAAATTTCATTAAAAACACGACATAAAAAATTTTTTTCTTCACCATTAAAATGGCAACCTGCAATAGTGTCACTTTGTCCTCTGAAGTTTTCTGATAGGACTGTAAATACAAAACATATTTAGGTGTTCCCATTTATGTGAGACACCCTGTATATATATATACAGGGTGTTCATTTGAAAACTTTCCAAGTGAATATCTTGAAAAGTATGGTAGATATTAAAAAAGCGTAAAACACGTGTCCAAGGATTTCGAGGGGGAAAGAGGAGGGCGGTATCAGTTTTTTATTTGGG
Organism: Halictus quadricinctus; assembly: GCA_028454245.1. Classification (NCBI taxonomy): domain Eukaryota; kingdom Metazoa; phylum Arthropoda; class Insecta; order Hymenoptera; family Halictidae; genus Halictus; species Halictus quadricinctus. The sequence goes on along the minus strand of CM052114.1, from coordinate 5,149,041 downwards.
TGTCGTTTTCAAGGGCATTTGAAGGTCAACTTTGTTTTTTTAAATGGAATGTCCCATTTTTTATACCATAAATCGATAGAGTATCAAGATCTGAGTATAAAAGCGTTGACCTTTATATGTCCTAAACGTAATAGTTAACAAGATATTATCCAAAGAAAGTAGGTGTTTCCATTTAAAAAAATCAAGGTGAAATCTGCTACAAATTTTTACTGCAATATGCTATTGCTATAGTGACTTAACATATACATGTATATAAAAAATTGTACTAGGTAATGAGAATATTATTTTGTTGTAGAATACAAATAGTTGCTAATGAGGAAAACAATAATATTGTAGACGAATCTATTGCGAATCCGAAAGGCACCGGTAGCCAATCGAGATAAAATTTGGTGGGTGTTATGAGGAATAGGGAAGGGCCTCAGATATACAATTTTAGATTCGGCACTTTATGCGTTTAGAAGATACAGGGTGATTATACAGCAAAAGGTACACCTCACCGATTTTGATAAAATTTAAATATGTTGTAAAACTCAACATTCTGAACAACTTTTTCCTGTACACATAACCGCCGCACAGCCATAGTTTCGGAAATATTCGCGAAAAACTGCAGCCACTACTATATTGAATTTTGAATTTGAATTTTGTGCGACCGCTCAGCAACTACAGTGACGAGCAAAAGTGTAAACACACTTCGTTAGTTTTACATAAAACGTGATAATACACCCTATTTTTCCATTGAATGATAAGGCTTAGGTAATAATAATTATGTGGTGAATGTGATAAACAAAACATAACAGTTTATGTTATATAATATTAACAATCTATATAATATTTTACAAAAATAAGGATTTAAAGCAATGTTTACAGTTTTGCACGTTTCATCAGAAACGGTTAAGATAATACACGAATGCTAGGGAAATGAAATTGTCGACAAACACTGATAGTCAACTGTAGTAAGACACGTTTAGACTGGTGTTTACACAGTTTTTCTCCTATTTGAAATTTATTTGACACGCGTTAGTCAAGATGAAACCACTTAGTGCAGATAAAAGAAACAGTATCATTTCATTGTGCGATAAAGGTTTTTCACTACGACAAATTGCAGTAAAAAGGTCATTATTGTGAATAACTTTTTCCTATATATGTTGCCGTCGCTCGGCTTTAGTTTCTGAGATTTTCTCAAAAAACTGTTACGTTAAAATTGTGGAGAGGACCAACGGTCAGGCTGGTCCAACTATGCTGACAGTGTTTCACATTTCTTTTAGCCATTCCAAACCGTATACTTCAGTATACTTAACAATGTAAGCATAGTCGGGCCAGACTGACGTATTATATTTACCCCCGTATCTTCTAAACGCATAAACTGCAGAAGCTAAAATTGTATATCTTCCCTATCCCTCATACTACCCACCAAGTTTCATCTTGATCGGCCACCGGTACCTTTCAGAATAATATCCGTATGGATAACTTTACCAGTGCATAATAACTCCTATATGTATAGAGGTTCAAAATGCATTACCCGAATGTCACCAAATTCCCTTATTGAATATTTCTAATTAGGACAGAGTACAAAGCCGGACCAACGTTAGCATTATAAAAAGTACGTTTTTGGCCTGGATCAGAACTAAAGATAACTGTTAAACGTCAAGTAAAACCAAAACTCCCCTCCATACTCACCAGTGAGCAATGGGTCGCAATAAATACAGCACAAGAGGAAGAAAAAAGGAATAAACTAGAAGCTATTTTAATCAGAAAAATATTAGATTGGAAAAACAACAGATAAATAAGGGAAAGAAAGAAGATGAAATTCGAAAGAAAAATGAGAATAAAAAAAGAATTAAAATTTAAAAAAGAGAATAGGAAGCTTGAAAAACAAAAAAAAAATTTGAAAGAATGGAGATTCTAAAAAATAAAAGGGAAGAAGAATTGAAGAAGAGTAAGGAGTTTACATTGTGAAATGTTGTAAACTTTGCAGCTGTATACTAAAGATAATAATAGTTAATTATGTAATAATAAGATCATTTGTGTGACATTATACTAAGTTGTTAAAATTAAAAGGTTTATACATTTAAAATATAACAATAATGAGATAATAAGATTATAATAAGATATTAAACTAAGTTGTTAAAATTAATAAAAGGTTTATTCATTTACAATAGACTCCCATATAACGCGACGAAAAACTTGGTTAAAAGACTGTATGCACTAAATGTACAGTAAAGAAACATTATGTAAGAAGACTGTACACTTACTGCCACATAAAATACATACATATACCAATTATAAACAATTTTTTCATCGCGTTATACGGGAATCTACTGAAAAGTGTTATAAATAAAAAAATTATTTGTTACTATACTCAGAATTTATTTAAAATAACGCCGACGTACTTATTTTGTTTCCGTACGCTCGTATATTTCGAAATCTAATCGAAAGTTTTTTAATAATTTCTTGCCAGAGAATAGGTTAGAGCAAAAATGTGAACTACCTCAATTATGTTTACAGAAAATTTCGTTTATGAGAAAATAGTAGTATTTAACCAGATAAAATTACCTTAATGACCTTAAAAAAATACCCACAAAGTTACTGTAGTTTCATTTTGATAATAAATTTTTGGAACTAACATAGTCTATATTTTCAAATTTATCACTTTTTCAATTAAGCACATTTCATATGTGTCGCATTATCGTTTTTCCATTTGTCCTTTCAAAGTTATTTTTAAATCTGCTTTTAAAAATTAAGTTGTGTGATTATTAAAGTAACTGCAGTACCATTATATATTTATCATAATGGACAACTAACATTAAACATATTATGAAGAGACTCATTTATGATATCAAATATTTATAAATAATAAAAGTCAATTTTATCTCTACAGTATTAATTGTAAGACCTATGTTAATTCAATATTTCTTACTCCTTTTAGTGAATATACACTTTTAAAGTCTTTTTGCGCCTGACAACGATATATTGTCAATGTATTAACTAATATGAGTCCGACTAGCAATAAAAAGGGTTAAAATTATAGTATGTGTAACTAAAATTGTAGTTCACAAATGCTTAATGTATTTTGTTGGTTTTGCTTCTAGTGCCAGAGTGAAATTGTCCATATCAGAATTACATCATAAAAATGTACTATCCCTGCCTCACAAGTAGCCACTTGAGACAGCACAGAGGCACAGAGGGGTCCTCGCTCAGACCCGATGGTTAGGCTTTAATGTCACACACTTTAGCCAATAAATTGGCTAGCACCGAAAGTTAGTGTGGAATAACCCAATAGGAAGACTTTCAGCCACATTCCTGCTGAATTCCTTCTAGGTGACTTCTTGTGAGGCACGCAGAGTATGTATATCTGAGTTTATAATACTAAAAATAAAAATATTGATGTCGCAATAATATTCTAATATTAATTGCAGTTACAAAATTATAAACGTTATTGTTTTTTGCGCCAGTCAGCTATGATCACCACAGCATCTTTGGAAATTTCACT
>CM052114.1:5093348-5135396 GCA_028454245.1 Halictus quadricinctus | reverse complement strand
TATATATATATATATATATATATATATATATATATTTGAATACTGTTAATTTGAATACTGTTTATTTAAATATATTTGAATATGTATATGTACCTTTGCTTCGTTGCTAACCGTTGGTTTATTTGCAAATTGAACTTCCGTAGCTTTCAAAATTGTGTTTTCTTCTAAAATTGTAGCTTGAGATTGATTATGTCCAAAAGGCTGAAAGAATATTGTGCTTAGAGCTTAAAATTTATTTAGTTTACATTACGAGCAAGAAAAATGCATTGAAATGCATTACTAATCAATCGTACCTTTTTACCATATAGACATTGGTAGAATATAACACCCACGCTCCATACATCAACTTTTGACGATATTTTTGGAGGATTTTTACCAATAACGAAACACTCTGGTGGAAGATACCTAAAAATTGACACAAAACGATTATATTTTGTTACTTACGCGCATTATTCAACAAATTCAAAGCCATATGAAGAAAATATTCACTATATTTCATATCTCTAGAATATTAGGAGAGGTAGGCAGCCTATGATCGAGTCGGTTTCGTTATTATCGTTATTATCGATAGCAAATATTTTATAATTTAATTTTTCTATATCATTATACGGAGATTGTTTTTACATGGAGAGCCTAGAAAGTCGCAGCTGAGTAAATACTGTCTATTCAATTATTCATAAGTATTAGATTAACAAAATCCATAGCTGAAAAACTGTAGTAAACAAAGCGTTACTAAAAAAGAAACTAAATCATGGAAACAATATAAATGCATATTTGTTATATTTTTTAAACAGTCTAAAATCAAAATTATTTACGTAATAAAAGAAAAACTGAAAAAAAAATTAAAACCTTTTAATGATTCTTTTTCAACCTTCTTGCATTTCGCACATTCGAAGCAAATTTGATACACTCGATATGTTAGCGCATAATTCATTTTCAAATTTCAACAAACAACTGCATTGTACATACGCAAAATGTTGAGCAACAGGTAGAAACAAATTTAAGGAATGATTCTAGAAGACAGCAACAAGTTTTGGCTTTATTTTCAAGATGTTAACATTTGAAATGAACTAATAGCTTTTCGTCTCTGCCTCTAGCACGATGTCTCTAGAAAAGGGTCACTGACAGCGTTCTTCTTGATTTGAATTATATACGTATACGCTACTATTGACGAATCGAAAAGATTTTAAATCGTTAAAAACTTGAAACAAAGCAATCATTTGTTTATTTTCATCTTAGATCGACTTGTAAAGTAAAACGTTCAAATGTTTGATAAGTGTGGTCAAGCACCTTGTGAATAACGATGAAATAGTAGTTAGTGGTGGTAAATGTATTATAATACAACTCTCAAAAACTTTCTCTGTATCATGATCCAGTCACTGGACGAGCAAAGTATCAGCAAATAAATAACGCATGTATTCAAATGATGCTTAAATACGTGTACACGTACCAGTAGGTACCCGCTCCTTGAGATGTTAAATCCATTCCATGGTCTGGATTGTAGTTCTCTTCGTCCATTACTTTACTCAATCCAAAGTCTGTAATTTTTATCTCTCCGCAAACATTGCCTTCGGTTAATAATATATTACCTGCAAAATTATTACACTAATGTAGCTTTACTTACTAGATACGTTAAATTAAGAAGCGCAATTAGAAGAAACAAAAACTGGATTTTTATTTTCCTAGTGAAAATAAATATAATTCATTCGAAATAAAAAGAAATCTTACCTGGTTTTAAATCATAATGAATGACTGGGGGCTTTATTTCATTGAGGTATTTTAATGCAGATACAACTTGCATAACTATAGATCTCGCTTCTCTTTCAGGTATAGTTTTATGCTGAAAGTGAGAAATACTTCGTAAGGAGAAGCTGCGATACAGTGAGGGGTGGTGTTTAAATAATAACGATGATACGCCAATATACACACCTGCTTGAGGTAAAAATCTAAATCATGGCCATCACAATACTCCAAGACAGTACAAAAGGAATTGGCATCAATTTCAAACACATCGTACAACTTCACAACACGAGGATGGTCAAGAGCTTTATGAATATTATATTCTCGTAACGCATGTCTGTGTAAAAAAAAGTTACCAAAATAATTTAACAGAAACTTATGTAAAATATTATACGTATATAATATAATATGTGCAGTCTAAATAAATACTCGATGAAAACAATACTACGATACTTTTCATAGTAGTTGATTCTATCAATTCTAATCGACTTGGTTTTACATTCAACAGTATTAACTACTTACTTAATATAATTAGCTTTCTTGTCCTCTTTCCAGTCTTTATTCAGTTGATGCACTTTACACGCAACGTATCGTTGCTCCTTTAAGTCAAATGCCTATAAAAAGTAATTGTATAGACACTAATTAGATTAATTATCTATAGCGAATAAATCTTGTTTTGATACAATACAATACAATTTCTGTACCTTATGCACTTCACTGAAACCACCTTTCCCTAATAACATTAATAGAAGGTAACGTTCATTCAACACAGGATGTGAGTTGAATCTCGATTGGTCCTCGTTATGAATACGTTTCAACTCTCTGATGTGTAAGTTTCTTTCTCTTTCGAGTTTTTCCATTTCTAGTTGCAGATCTGCATCTTCTTTTTTCAACGCACTTTGTCGTAACTAAAAATTCAATACACACATAAATGCGTGAGGAACAAATATCCATAATTAGACTGCAGATTTTATGTATTTTTGATAAAAATGAGTACACAAAATTTGAAACAGTAACAAGATTAGAAGAGTTTAAGGGTATGTATGTGTTGTTATCAATTCACTGAAATTATTGAAGAAAGGAAGACATATTTATTTACTATAAAACAATTATTTACTAATAAAACAGTTTTTATTGTGCATAGAGATCCGCAATCTATTCGTAATGGATAAAGTCAGTTTTGGAATAATTTGTAAATATATTAAATGACTGCAAACGTTCGTGTCCGATTTTCAGAGACCTCAAAAGATCTTCTTTGAAGTAAAAGCCACACAGTTTTTACGAATAAAAAACTAACTTGTAAAACGTTGCGAAACAACTATAGAAAATGGTGGTGATTACATTATATAATTGATTAATAAAATTGTTATTTTAAAACGTAACCACTTGTGTTTTATTTTCAAATCAGGCGCAAACTTTTGCGATCGTCTAATCTAGTATATCTCGATGAATATACACGTGGCTGCAACAACAAATGGCGCTTGTCACGAGAAAAAAGTCACGAAAACACATTCGATAGGCGCAGAAAAATAATGCAGCTAGGAAACATTACTGGTACAAATAATTAGTGATCACAACTTTAAACGGCAATATCTAGAAAGTGAAAACGTGTGACATGCGGCGTTCTTCCTTACAACCGCAGATATATATGTATAATATAAAAATTACCTTGAGTATTTCATCAGCTTCATAATACTCCTGCAATGTGTAAGATCCAGGTACCGCATCTGGTTTTAAGAATGTAGCTTCTGTGCCATTATGTAAGGATGGTTGTGGCTGACTACGTTTTCTAGCAGTTTCACTATTCGATGGCCTCTTCTTGACAAGTAACTTTTTCTGCTTATCAATTTCTTCTCTTTCAGTCGCAATTTCTTCTTGCCGCCGTGCTAATTCTTGAAACGCGTAACCGTCTGTCCAATTTTCTTGAAATGTTGCACCCACCCTCTGAGTCACAAATTGACCCAATCTCAGTCTATTTTGCATACACCTTTGCCTAGCCTCCTTTTTTTCTATATTTGATTTTTCCTTCAGTAATTTCTTTACAACGTCTATACACTTATTTATATGGGATTTGTGCTGCTCAATAAGCTTTTGTTGATTAGCCACTTGGTGCTTAAGTTCGTCTGTTGTCTAGAAATAAAAACATGCAAATTAATATTAGCTTTTCTAGCTTTTTTTTTTAGCTTTTTTTCATATCCGAATGTAATGCCAATATAATATATCATTGCGTTCTTAATTAAATTAAATTTTCTATAATTTTAATAATAACACTACAACGTAATATTTTAGTATAGAAATATACAGGAATAGCTTTATTCTACCTTAGATTTATTCATTTAATATATTATCTCGTCTTGCTATATACAAATACAGATCTTTTTCCAAAAGAAAAATTTCAATCATTCTACTTACTCTATTTAATTCTTCAATTTTGTTGTTACGTAATTCTAAATCTGAAGTAGCTTGTGTTTCGAATTCCTGTATCCTCTGGCAAGTAAGTTCTGTCTGGAATATAATTAATACGTCTTATAGTAATTAAAAACGAATCACTGTAACATCTGATACATTTGTCAGCATAGTTCATAAATACCAGATACCTTGCTGCACCCAGATAAAGATAACAGATATTAAGTTGCTTACTCAATATAGTTCTAGTCTTAATACGTATTTGTAATAAAGTAAGTCCTACATGTTAGTCAATTAAGAAAGGCTGATTCTTTTTTGTGTCATTAGAAGTAAAACTACAGGACAAAATCCAAACATATATGTATTTGCACATAACTATCACACAGGCAGCAAGGAAAACACCAAAAATGTATGCATGTAAATATGTAAAAAAAAAAACTGTAGAACACTGTGCATTGTGTGCATTATATATTATTCTCTCTCTCTAAAAATAGACAATACTTTCTATGTTAAATTGAATTTTTAGTCTCTGCGTTAAAACAAAATTATAATCAATTATCGATACAAAGAGTGACAAACATGCACACCTTTTATGCTTTTATCCAGGCGAGTAACACAAACTTAAAATTTAATAACTTAGATAAGGAGTGATATTACAAGGTAGCCTACACTCCTATGGTAACAAATGGATACAGTGCTACAGTCCAGTCAAAAGTTGTCTGAATTTACTGCAAACATCTGACAAGAAATGCCCATTAGAAAATTAAATATGCAAAGTATGATTTAATGTTTCAGTAAAACGCTAAAGTCAATTAGATTACAAACGAATAAAATGTAAACAGTAGGTATACAATGTTCATGAAGTATATAATTATGCTGAGTTGATTACGCTCTTTTACATTTAAAGATATTATAGACTACCCACACCTTCAAAACAAAAACAGACACTATTATTGTCAACATTTATATTCTCTAAACACAAGAACAAATTCTTATACGTACATATTTTCATTTTCTAGTTTCATATTATAATTCCGTTATTGTATAACGTTACATCGAAATCTTGAAATTCCATTTGACACTGTTTCATGTATCTTTGATGGCACAAAGATATTTATTAGTAATTTGAAACAGGAAATTATGTGCAATTGACAACTATAATATGTGCTTCACAGATAGAATTTTGTATGGGTCGTTTCTTATAAAATGCTTGCAAGAATTATCGAATTTTGCTTACATTTGGGGTGTTAGTCTTCGCTTGCCTGACCTGGCTTGTCCTACTGAGGTTGGTAGGCCTTACCTGCACCTGCTTGCTGACCATCGAGCCTGCAGGTTGTGTCGAGGCTGGTGGAGGAGGAGGTAGTGGTTGAGGATGAGGTCTTGGCGGCTGCATCAGTGAAGAAAATTCTGCCACTGACGAATTGGGTGTTGTTACTTGCGGTGAAAGGAGTTGTTGAGGCGATGGTGGATACTGTAGAAAAATAATTACAAGAAATATCAAAAAGGATATAAAGGAATAAATTTATAAGTGTTGCAATTATATATATATATATATATATATATATATATATATATATATTGCATTTATATATATTGTATATTGCAATTGTATTATTTAAATGCAATAAGAAATTTGAAGATTTTAGATATATTTACCATAGGGTAACCTTGCTGAGGGGAGGGACTTTTAGCACCACCATGCCGAATAGGGCTATTGCCCAAATGATGCTTTGGAAAATACTCATTGATTTTTTTATTTTCAAGGGCAGCGACAGATCTAGACCCTTTACTCCCTACAGGTCCCCCCGTAACTCCTCCACCTCCGTCATCAGCTTTACGCTTTCTTTTTCTTTCCGAAGGAGTCCTTGGTACCTTTTCCGGAGTATTTGGGTCTACCTCCTTATCACTATGCGATGAGCCTACAGTTACATTGAAACGAATATAATGACGGAATAATATCTTTATGATTTGTACAGTACCCATTATATAATTTGTATCTTTGTTATTATAGCATCGAAGATACCAGTAACTTACCAGTGCTCATATTCGAATCTTGACTATGAACCGACTGACCAGAGTTTACAGTTGATTGGGGTGCCATCTGAATTTGTGACCCAGCAGACATCTGAAATAAAAAGAAACTTATGTAAAATAATGCATCGAATATGTACTATTTTTTTAATAAATAAATATTCCAGTAAAATACAAAGAAAATCAATATATTACTAACAGAATCACACATGTAATGGTAAAATATTACAAAGAGGGGCATAGAACATATTATACACATTTATTTTATGTATTTTTGTCAACCCTAAAAAATTTAGTTACGAGCCTGTTTAGAGAAACAACATGGAGAAAAGTGAATCGCATCGCGAATCAAGATTCGATACTCGTAGTAGAGGTTACACTTCGAAAATCATACCGGCGCATAAAATATTGGCCAACGAAGATCGCATGTTATTAAAAGATATGATATACTGTAAAAAGTAACTTCGATGGATAGAGAAAGACTTCGTAGGAAAATCGGAGAACGAAGACGTACAATGTGCGAGTGAGAAAGAAGTAGGTTTAATAAGAAATTGTAAGACAGTATCAGAGAGAGTGAAAGAAGCAGAGAGGAAGAGCGAGAGGAAAAGACAGAGAGAGAAGTGACACCTTCCAGGATAGCCTATGGTGGAGCCCCATAGTCGTATTTGCTACTTGGGTTAACAGACAGTATGTCAACCATAGACACGGTTTCGCGCACAATTTGTAGGTAAATGTCAATAGAACCGTATGAAGAAAATGTGCGATATATGTTTAGAGCTAGAGGAATCACGACAAAATGGAGGAGTGTAGCAGAGGGGGGTGGCGGAAGGGCAGGGAGTTTACGGGGCTAGAGAAGAGGGAAGAAGGAAGGCGACGTATAACAGAGAGGGGGTGGAAGTAGAGGAACAGAGAGAATGAGAGATAGAGAAGGGGGGTAGGAGGTAAGAACTCGATGGCAGAGGAGTGGTTGGATCGGGAACCACGAACGCATACCGCAAGGGGGCAGTTTTACTCACTGCTTCACTTCTGAACTCTGGTCAGGCCGGCTAGTTAACTGGCTTTCCTATCTTACATACTTTTCTACATACGCACCAAATACAGCCACTAGGCAAGTTGATTTCGATTAACAGTAACGATAACCGCGACGACACATTACGTCACTACGGTTTGTGACGTCGGGTCCTCCGATAAATTACGCACTTTTATTATTATTATCGGCGGCGTGTCAGCCACGTTTACTCTGCGCGCGGTTAAGAACCCGGATTAATGGTAAGTCCTCATGGACGCGGTCACGCGTTTGCGCGTTTGCCAGGCGGAACGCACACGTTCGAATTCCACGCTCTGTCACTGACGTGCACACGCTGCTTGCTTACGATTAAAACATCGCTACCGCAAAGCACCTCAAATATGGATGAATCCTTCAAAAACCTGCATTCACTTGAACTTGCTGTGCTCCCTTCGATACAATTTCTTTCCTTTTCCTTCTTCTTTCGAATCATCGTTCCGTTACAGTTCGTATGCGTATATTATATCGTGCAAATTAACGGTCTATCTACACGTGAAATTCAATTTTATTCATGTTAGTTTGGTCACATTAGTTTTTCTTTTACGGCGCAACACGTTTAAAACGATTTAAACACTGGTGGTGCAGGTGGTTGACAGCCTCCATAATAAGTAGATGTATTTTATATATTCACGTTTGTAGGAATTATTTTAAGATGATACACAGGAACGAAAGATTTACATTTTATCATTTATATTTTTTTTTTGTTTTACAATGTATTTGACATGCATTCGATTGATAAAATAGTACATTTAAATGTTATACACTGTACGGACGAAACAATTCAATCACAACAGTAACTGCACAATAATTTTATTATTCCTCACATTTTCGTCAAATATTAATACAGAACTTGGTCGATAATCCATTAAATTAGATTAACATACGTCACATATATGCATAAGTGATAGTTTTCGATTTTTTTCTACAATTTTCAACTGAAAAATTCCATAATCGTTACCAAACCACCAAAATACTCAGATATATGTAGAGTCGAGAAGGAAGTAAACACTGTGTTTACAATAGTATTGATACAAAGGTACAATGAAAATCTTAAAATTGTATCATGAAACTGTGCACACAACAACTGTGTGTATTTAATTATCCAGAAGAAATATCCGAAAAATTGTCAATTTCACTAAGATGTTACGAACAAATTTTTAAAGTAATGAGATGTCAAATTCGGAGGTTTTTAGAATCACATACGAACATGCTTCGGCGTAAGTAACATTCATCGTACATACATGTACATCCGTGTACCAATGTTGTACGTATCAATAACATGAAGCGCGAGATCTCGGTTACTTGGCTGGGTAAGTAGCAAATTGTAGATTACGAAAATATTCATTGTCACGTAGTGAAAACACACGTGATCGTTAAGTCGCCAATTAGATCAACGACGAGAATTTCGAATGCGAGATTCGGTGGTCTACGAATGTTTCGGTTTCGCTTACTCGTACCACATACTTTGCTAAACATGCCAAAAATCCTACAGAGGGGATAGGAAACTTCCTTATCGATGAATCAATGGCCGTGCCCGGAACTGGGCTAGAGGGCCGGGAAATCGTTCCTCCGGCAACGATTTGCTTTTAAGACGGACGGGACGGGACGGTCTGTATTCGTGCGGTTAGGCGAGTGTGCGAAACACTTGCCGTGAGTTACATGCGAAAGTGGTGTGACATATACGAACCCAGTGAATCGGGACATGCGGATTTTACAGTGCGCTCCTCTAACCCAGACGATCTGGCTTCGGTATGGCCATAACCACGAAGTCGTATCGAACGATTTAAACACAGCACATAAGCTATCTTTTCAAACTCTGACGGAGTGTCAGCTAGCTCACTTCGTGTCTTCCTCCACAGTGCAGTTCCACTTGTAAAAGTGGCGTGCAGTTAGCACGCCGGGTAAACAGCAATAGTAACAGCACCAACAGCACGGAGTGCCGTCAATGGCCACGATAAACGGCATTACGCGTACGTTTCACGGGCCACAAGCGAGCCAAAATCCCCGGCGTGGACTCGCCTAATCGAAACGGAACTGGAACTGTCCGACCACCGTGCCCCGCTCGCATACTACTATCTAGCGGAGGTTTCTCTCTTTCTCCCTTTCTCAGTCGCTCGCTCACTCGTTCGTTCGTTCGTTCGTTCGTTCTCGCGCTCCCTCTTTCCTTTCCTCTCTTCTCCGCTCCTATGTACGGCAAATGAGCAACGCGCGAGATTCCGAGATGCGGCAAAAGGTGCAACCTCCACCTCCCCGCGACGCCACTACCGCCCTGCGATCACAACAGACAGAGAAGAGAAAGAGAGAAATTCGGAGAGAGCGAGAGAGAAACCGAGAGAGATCGAGAGGCCCATGAGAGGAAGCAGAGAGAGAGGAAGAGGAGGGCGACCAGTGGTTGGGGAGTTGGTGGAGAGGGATGGACGGCGAGTCAGTTAGAAAGAGAGCTAGCTGACTGAGGGAGAGGTTTTGTAGGGGGAGGGTCAGGAGGGATAAAGGGGGAGGAAAAGAGAGCCGGAGGGAGGCATATGAGACATTCCTTCAGTGAACGGGTCGACCGAGTGTGAGTGCAAGCGAGCCGGTAAAATCGATGTGGCGAAGTGTGGCTGTACCACTACGGTGTGCAAAGGGTGTGTTGTACCCTGTATGTGATCGGTGCTCTGCCTTGTGGCGTTATTTCGTATAATAATCGACCGAAGTCTAGGAAATATTTCATTCGCAGAAGCATTTCTCGCGAAAATCTTATATTATTTGCCCAAACTCTTCAATGCTATTCAAGTTACAATGCATTTTCGACGTAACTGTCGCGCAGTAGTTTTTCCATATATGTATACCCTTAATAAGATTCTGCTTAAATTATTTCCCCTTATGCCTATAAACATTTTTCTTCCGCATTATTTTTTTTTCTTCTCTTCAGAAATTATGCGATGTCTAGTTACAACATACATCTGTTACAAGATTCTTTGCTGTGCAACCTGACGTTCGTTTCAATTGTCACAAGAGATAACGCGTTTAAAGAATCACCGATTTCTTAATCTTATATCTCGTATTGGAAAATATTGTCGGACAATGCGAATGTATACGATAAATTTGATAATAGCATCGAATCAAACAAAATCAACAACAGTAATGGCAACAGTACATACCCGATGCGAATATACAAGCTTGTCGGAGTGTGTTTGGATTCGGTTGCGACAATTGTCGAATCTCGTACCAATTTGCACGATCGTGTAAGAGTGTAAGGGCATCGTGTACATAGGACGCACCTGCCTCAGAGTTGAACATAGAGCGCCCTCGCAGCGGTTTCACTAGTTACGCTCCTGCAATACGCTGTGCCGACGCGTGCTTCAGCCTGTGCGAGGGCGTATTGGCGAGATGTAGTTTCAGTGGAGGGGATTGAAAGAACCAAACGTACGTACGAGATGACGGCTCGACGGACGAACATAACCGGTTGGGCGGGAGGGCAGGCGAGAGAGTATGTCAGGTTTAGGTCGAACAGCACAGCGCTTCTCAGTAGTCGCGTTTCTACGCTCCGATGGTACGGTTCAGTAGCACTTCGTCGTGAGTTTCGATTCTGCACTCATTATTTCACTTCTATCGCGTTTGATCCACGTATATTATCCAGTGTGGTGTTTTACTATTGCTTTGTGATAGTGATTTCAAAATATTTCGGTGATAGAAATCTTGGTAATTGTAATTGAAAAACTTTCTGAATGTATTTTTGCAAATTCTCTTGGTTTTTGTCATTTGAAAATTTCACGTTTTCTATTTTCGCCACGATTTGTCTTCGTTGACCACAATTAGTTACGGATTGTGCGAGTGTTTCGGATTTTACCGACGTGAACACTATCTATGAGCATGTTTCTGAACAAAGCAACAGAACGGAAGCAGCTTAAATACGTATTATATTAGAGATGCGATACGAGAAAACCATGAGCAGTGTCGCAATATTGCGGAAACTGTGACAACGTCGCACCAACGTTATCCTCATCGTTGAATGGATAAACCAGTTTCATATGCAACCGTCTTTTCGATTAACGTGTGACAAATAAGAATTCAGCTAGATTCAGTGTAATTTTCGAAGTGTAGTTTGAATTTTTGTGAACTGACAAATTACAGATTTCGCTTACAAAGTGTTAGAAATTTTTATCTAAAATGTTCGGTAACGGCACGTTTTTTCCAATTAATAGATCAGAGAAAAAAGCTCGCGTTCGGTTATTGCGTAGTAGGTCTAATGCGCAACATTTTTGAAATAGAGGTTGTAAAAGTATGTAAAAAAGTTATAAATAAAAATTTATTATTGGATAAACATGAATAAAAAGTAAATGTGCCCGACACACGTAAAATCCATGTTTCGATATTCGTTCGATCGAATAGATGAATGAGGATTGAAAAAACTGTATGCATAATTGACAAAGATTTTAGAACATTGCATGAGCTCAATTGTGTTGCACGATACGAGTACAATTTTTCGAGAAAATATTGAAGAAGTTCCGAGAAAATATAAACGAGAGTAAGAAAGAAGCATGCAGTTAAAGCAGTACGGTGTATGGCTGGTTGGCTCCTAGACCTTGCAATGCCATTCGATAGCAGAACAGAGCGGCAGTGGCAACAAGAGACACGGGTGTTTGATGTGACGGCAACATAGCAATAACTATCCCCACTCTTGGGAGGAAGCGGCCACTGTTTCCCCCACTCTCGGTTGGCTTAGCCCCCTCCAATGAACTCCCAATAGGTCGCACACTCATTAGCCCAGTCGCGCGCGATTCTCTCCCTCTGGCCCGTGATGCCGCATGTCGCCGGCCGATCAGCTGGTCGGCCACGCGGAGTTGGCTCGTTGCCTGGGCTTGCGCGCAGCTCACCGTTTGCCCACGCGGTTTTCTGTGTATACTGCTCAGGAAAGGTTAGGTACTCCTCCCCTCCCCCGATCTTCCACCGGAGCAGAGCGGCGCGGCGTGTGCGCACTGCACGTTGCTGCACGTTACAAGGATATCTCTAGATTTTGCTCCAGCTCACGGCTGATGCTCGCAGTATCAACAATTATTATCTAACCTCTTTTCATCTTTTCCTCGAAACGAAAAGCAAACCACTTTTTTGAAAAAGTAATGCAATTTCGGCGTATATTTCACCGATTTGGTTATTTTTCTTTCATTAGCGAATAAATTAGGTAATATCTTTACATTTAATATTTATACGAATACCTGAACGTTTCGTCAATGTGGTATGTGGATAATTATGTGGTTTTAAAGAAGAACGCCGCATGTCATATGTTTTTACTTTCGAGATATTGTCGTTTAAAGTTGTGATCACTAATTCTTTGTACTAGTAATGTTTCCTATCTGCATTACTTTTCTGAGCCTATTGAATTTGTTTTCATGACTTTTTTCGGGTAAATCCTATATTATAAAGCTCAATTAATACATAAACAACATAGGCACAATTTTTTGAAATTGTTACGTGCGGCGTTTTTCCTTGCAGCTGCAGAATTAGACTCGTCATTGAAATTGCGTTTACGTGTTTATCGCGTGTAACGTCCGTGAACGTGTTTTTGACATTGAATAATACGGGTACATAGATGGGCGAAAACAAAGCGATATTGCCGCGTTTTCATAGGATACCTGCGGAAAAATACTCGTACAGGCATGCTCAACGGTGAATAAACTAAATCTCATATAACTTATGCTGCAGTAAACGCGAGTACGATGTTCTTCAAACCAACAGGTTTAACCTCCTGCACTGCGATTTATTTTACAGTTTTAGTGATTAGAACTTTTTTGTAATTCGTAATTTCCTAAATAAAGGAGAAAATTTATATCTACATGTATGCCTATACGTTCTTCAATAGCTATACATTAACAACGCCAAAATAGAATTTTATTTCGATTTGAAGGAAATTAATAACGTACGTATTTATTAGACTCTGTTCAGAATCTTCATCACGAGTATGACTCGATATTGTGGGGCAAGGGGTTAAACCAAACATTGTTACTATAGAATGTTACAGTTACTATAAAACTGTGCAGAAATTTCACTTTCTCTATTAAGACTAAATATTTATCGTGAATTTACGATTTAATTTAATTTTAATATTAGTTTTTCAGTTTTTGTAAAAAGGAACATTTTCTGAAACAAGATATGGTGAAACTGTTCAAAATTGTTGTTACACGAAGACTTGAAAACGTTGTGTTAATAATGAGCGAGCACGCTGTAAATACGTATTGTGAAAGTTACAACACAATCACACGAAGTAGTTTGCGGGTCAACGGCACACGACGGCTGATAATTCTACCGATAGAAGGATACACATGAAACACTGCATATTGTGAAATAATGGTTACCTACAGATTGAATCGTTAATTACAAATTTTCCAAGAAAAAGTTTATGGTAAAAAATTGTTTATTTCTATTAATGAAATGCTGGATGTATCATGAAAATTATAGGACTGCGAATTATATAATTTTATCTTGTGTCTTACTCATGTTTGCAATAATTTACAAATATTTAAATTAATATTTTGCGAATGAAATTGTAATTAGGAGAGCTGTACAAAGTTTTTTGTTGGTTAATTTATTATTCGAATAGGTTACGTATAATGTTTACGTCGTAGAGTGATATTAGAACACTGCAACTTCCGTTTGTTCTCTCGGAACAGGAAAACAGAGAATTTTACGTGTAACAGAAATACATCTTTCGTTAACGTGTTGGATCTATGATCCATAAGGACAATTCACACAGCTAACTGTGAACTGCACGGTTTCCATCTTAGTTTAGGTGCATCGTGACTCTTGTTCTCTTCTCTGCGTTTCCACCTAAATGCACCACGGAGACGTTTGGAAGGAAACCGTGGAGTTTTTAGAGCGGCGATTTGATTGGTGCGGTGATCGTCGTTCCATTTTGGATTCACGGGGAGTGCCGCGAACGCGAACGAAGTTAATATCGTTTACAGGTGAAGAACTCGCAAACGATTTAACATTAGCAGCTTGTGAGTCAAAGCGTTCGGCGGCGCCACTTTAGATTCTTTATATTGTGCCTTGTGGCCATATTGTCGTCACTATCACACAATGTGCTTCCAATTGGTCATGACGAAATAGCTACCACAAAGGCAGCGTCCTCAAGGCAAAATTAGTTTATTATATTTGTATTATTAAACTGTGGTATATCAAGTCATTCAGTGCCTTTTCTTTTCATGGGTCTTATATAATTATCTACACGAGGAGTTTTCATGTGTTCTTACTTCAATACACTTGACAAAACGTTTCCGTAATGACGTAATCAGATTAATATCTAGTACGTATCGTAGATCCAAATTGCGCCAATTCCTGTTTTAATTTTCCAGAGTTTAGGTACTCTGTCTCCGCTAAATAGGCAGTTTAGACGTAGATACTATAAGTCCTTTGAACATAATTTGGATGATTTGGAAAAAGACATATAACATACACGCTTACATATATTGTAAATATATCTATATTTTTTGTGTTTAAGTTCCAAAACAAAAGAATCTCTCTAAGTCAACAGAAAAGATTACTATACTTCAGTCTGAGAAATATCTTGCACCTAATTTTATACTTGATTTAAATAAAAAATTAGTACTTTATTTGGTATCCTCCGCTACTTTTCACAACATATAATCGATTCACTAAGTTTTTCTGTTAAATCAGGTTCGATTTTTGTCCATTCTTTGAACTTTCTTCAAATCATTTTTATTTGAAATTGTGTCTTTGTAATATTAATGATTTTTGGACAGTTATGAGCAGGCCATAACTTGACAATATTCAAAATGTGCTTGGGGTCGTCATAAATATAAAATTTGAAACAATTTAAAATTCCAAATTTTTTATTATTTGTTCAAATTTTTAAGAAGAACATTTGAGTAGTCATATTTATCCGTATTGTTCTCAATGCATTCTAAATTTCCGACACCGGCAACATTGCCGACCCATCTCCATGTTTAATTGGTAAATTAAAATTTTTTTTCGTAATTCTTTTTCGGCTTACGCCACACAATAACTTTTCCATCAGAATGAAAGAGATTAAATTTGCTCTCGCGAGTAAAAATAACTTCATTTCAAAAATCGAAATCTTCCTTTGAATATTGTTGAGCAAACTCAAGACTTTTTTTTAAATATTCAAGCAGACGAACGGCCTATCTCAAGCTGTACGATCATGATAATGATATTTTCGCAAAAACTCCTCTCCATACCGTTCCAGGATTAACTGATGTTTGTAAATGTTTTTCTGCTTTGTTTGTTAATTTAGATAGACCAGGCAATGGGTCATTTGTAATTTTTCTGACTATCCAACTTTCATTGTATATCATTGTATATTGTCCCAAATGCCTAGCCGATAAAAGCCCCAGGATTATCCCCACTGCCGTGAGGTATATGTACTCCGTGAGGGGTCATGAACCGAGGCCTCTAGAGCTTCGCTGTCCTTTTCTACGTTCGGCATGGATCAAAGAATAGTATCTCCTGGCCGGTATATGTCTCTGGCTTGACCCGTGTTTTGGACATATATCGAGTAAACATTGTACATGAAACTTCTTATTTGATTTATTTACTATTCTATTTTATAAGTTTTAAAACGTTTTATCATATATTGCACGGTGCTCACACTTTTATCAACAATTCTTGTTATTAATGAAGCCGCGGACCAATCAGAGCGCCCCTACAACGAACGTTGGCGCTGGCATTGGCCGAGCCACAAACCAACCGTCCGCCGCACAGTGTGTCGGGTATGTGTGTGTTCAGTAAAAGTCAAACTAATTAATTTTCAAGTAAAGTACCTTAATATTTTTTAAAGTAAAATGCAAGACTGAATCGATTGGTAAATAATTCGTTTACCTAACAAAAAATAAAATGCACTAATTAATAAGAACGTACTGCAATACTTTATCTTCAGTATCATCAGAATAAGTGTCACTGTTGGAATCCGATAAGTCGGATGTTTCATTTAATAATAAATAATCTTCTATATCTTTGTAATCCTGTCTTTTTTTTTATAACGGGCAACAATTGGATTTGATTGTAGTAGAAGACGATTTAAGAAATCTTTGTTTGAATGCTCTTTTAATAACAAATATAATATTTGAGTATTATATACACGAAAATATTTTATATTTTTATTTATTTAATTATTTTTTATTTAAAATTTTTTTTTCAATTTTTTTTTATGTTGAACCTCTACAGCTTCTTCAGATAATTTTCCAATAGGCACAAGTACATTTTTAATGATTTCTACTGCATGCAAAAATAATTTATGCGTTGTTACCGGCATCACATACCAATTATAATGTTTTAGATATATGTAAAAGGCATGGACGGCGAACGCATGCGTCTCAGCGTCAAAATAAATGTTGTTGTTGTCTTTTATCATTTGTGCATATTTATGCACTTAAGCTCGACCGTAATATTAAATCTAATGTGCTCTAACCTAATATAATACAAAATCTCAAGTTACCCTTTGGTACTATCTTTAATACTCAATTGGATTTTTATTACGTTCTCTATTTCGTGCAAATATGTGCAAATTAAACCAACGCGAATTTGAAGTTTAATATGCCACCACTTAATGTACGAAAATTCACGGGAGGACTTTTTGGTGCTTTTTTTTGAAACTCGAATCAAAGTTGGCAGATGTTAAACATAGAAAATTAGGACAAATTGCGATTATTTTTAAAAAATTTGTTTGCAGTTGGAAGGTCTTATAAAACTAAATATACTCTGTAAAAATCTTAATAAATTAACTTTAATGAAAAAATTTAATATGTCTCTTCTAGTATTCGTTATGCTTTAACAATAAGTATAATTAATATAAATATAGTAATTGGTACCCCCACAGTAATTGGGTCCCTTACCCTATTGTGGAGATAATGTTATTTAAAGCAATTTGTACAGGTAAATTTGAAATATTGTACCGTGTATTTAAATTTAGTGGACGTTCTTTTTCAAATCAATTACAATGGAATTCAATATTCAGGGTGGGGCTCGGGAGTACAAACTTCAACAAAACTCTTACATAGGTAGATCAGTAACGATCGAATACTCTAGTTCCTGTCTGTGGCACTAGATGGTCGCTGAAGGAAGCCTTTCTGCCACGAACACAAAAAAATACTTCTACCCAGCTTGGACTAAGTTTAAAAAAATCGTGATAAATCTTTTTTACTTTTTTCTCTGTCGTGTACTTTCTTAGGTATTTTATCAGCTTCACGCCGATAAGATATCTCTAATGTGGCTCATTGGAGAGTGGCTCACTTGCAAAGCCAGCGAAGATTTACTTCATTCGTTCAATTACTTAACCACAGCACGCAGGGGGGGGGGGACTCCTCTAATCCATAGCTCGGAAAATTTTAAATTAGGACTATTTTTCTTCGGTGAAAAATTCTCAAAATATTATTTATTGTCATTTGTACATTTAAGTTTAATATTCCGAAGTCCCGCTGCTACAGAATAACAAATAATCCCACAATTAAGAACTGAATCATAGAACTGATTGGCAAGGAACGATGCACCATTTTCTGTCACACCCAAGCGTTCAATGCAATCAGAAATGAATATTCATTTTGAAAAGAGAGTTATGTATCTATTTTCTATTTTGTAAATATACATCTAAATGCAATGTAAATTGTTCATAAAGTATCAGACACTTAAATATTACAAAACTTTTCTTAAAGAAAAAAAATTTTTTTAGGAGAAATGAGTAAAGAAGAGTATGGGTCTAGGAGCCCCCCCCCCCCCCCGGAATCCGTGTGATGGCTCGAGGTTTGGGAGTACTAGGGCTAATTGGATACATTTTTAACGAGTTAGACTGCGGATTTTTATGCAAAATAAAAGTTGTCTACATTAATGCAAGATATAGGGGGTATGTCGACATTTATATCTTTTTAAAATAATTTTAATGAGCTAAAAATAATGGAACAGTATTCCAAATTTTTTCATTTATTTTTAGTTGTTTCAAAGTTATATTAATTAGTTTTTACTATTAGGCATGAAGAATACTTCAACCAGAATACTTCGCTACGATTTTATTTTAAACTATACATACAGGGTGTCCCAAAAATGTTGTATTTCCTTGGAAGTGGTGATAAACTCAACTCGTGTCTCTCAACTCATTAACTCAATTTGAAGTAACTTTTTCCTTTGCGAAAATAATCTCCGCGGCTTTGTTAAGGAGCTATTAACGAAAGATGCCAATGATGAAAGATGACTCGGCCAATGCCAACGCCACGCTTAGCGGGAGCTGTCGGCGAACCCAGATCCCTTTGCTATAGCCGCGCTCTGATTGGTCCGTGTTTTTCGTT
This sequence comes from Halictus quadricinctus, assembly GCA_028454245.1. NCBI lineage: Eukaryota > Metazoa > Arthropoda > Insecta > Hymenoptera > Halictidae > Halictus > Halictus quadricinctus. The sequence continues at coordinate 5,116,862 of CM052114.1, read as the reverse complement.
AATACCTCCTTAATAAAGCCGCAAAGAACATTTTCGCAAAGGAAAAGTTACTTCAAATAATCTTGGGAATTATCCCTTTCAAGGAAATAAAATATTTCTGGGACACACTGTACATGCTTTTACGTATATTCTTTTGATGCACGGATTTGTCGCATTAAGGGGGCCGGCAGGCATTTGGCCTTGAGTCACGCTATGTTACGCTGTGCCTTTTTTCTAGACATTTTACGTCTTAAATAAGTAAGTAATCAATTAGAAATGTATACCACCGTGTTTGTACATGTCTTTGCTACGTCTGTCCAGAGCCTTTTTTTCGATACGAACACTAAATCTCTCGAAATTTAGAGAATCTCTCTGCAATATACGTATATGAACTTGCAAGAGTCAAAATCTAGACAAACTGTCGCTTCAAAATTGCAATGAGCAGTTTAGAAGTGGTCAATTGTGTTTCCTAAAAGTCCAATCTACGTCTGTATAGAGCCCAAATTGCGAATTTCTACCTCATCGTGGAGTAATTTGTAATATTCGGCAGAAAATTCGAATTCTGAAGCAAGTATGACGTCGCAAGATGGCTGCCGCTGAGAGATTCTCTTAATTTCGAGAGATTTAGTGATCGTATCGAAAAAAAGGCTCTATACAGACGTAGCAAAGACATGTACAAACACGGTGGTATGCATTTTTAATTGATTACTTACTTATTTAAGACGTAAAATGTCTAGAAAAAAAGGCACAGCGTAACATAGCGTAACAGTCAAGGCCAAATGCCTGCCGGCCCCCTTAAATTGTAATGACACAAGGTGTAATAATCTTACTATAAAATCTAGAATTCGAGTATATCTGGAAGGTGGTTATATGTTTCTTGCCACGGTCATAATTTTTATACAAAAAGTGAATGACCTAGGGTTTTTCAAACATAATTGTTCATTATGATCATACAGTGTCCCAAAAATGTTGTACTTCCTTGAAAGAGGCGATTTCTGAGGTCATTTGAAGCAATGTTTTCCTTTGCGAAAATATTCTCTGCGGCTGTGTTAAGGAGTTATTAACGAAAAACACGGACTAATCAGAGCGTAGCTACTGGACGGATTTCGGCTCGGCCAATGACAACGTTACGCTCAGCGGGACCTGTGCTCCGATTAGTTCGTGTTTTTCGTGAATAATTCCTTAACAAAGCCACGGAGAATATTTTCGCAACGGAAAAAGTTACTCCAGATGACCTCAGGAATCACTCCTTTTAAGGATGTACAACATTTTTAGAACACCCTGTATACAATAATTTGCTACGAATAAGTATGAATAAATCATCTAAAATTACCAGCAAGAGTTAAACTTCCAAAGCTCCAAAACTAATTTATTAACAAATGTTTCACAGTATTAGCTTAAAATTTGTTTGAATACATACAATTAGTTCGGTATTTATGCTATTGTCCATGTAAAATAACATTAAAAGGAATAGAGTACAATTTCTTAGAAAATCAGACGCTAATAGGATATACAATGATTTAAATGTGTTAAGTATTTTGAAAAACAAATTATCTAAAAATTAAGAAACAAAAATTAGATTAAACTTTATAATTAAATATTGTAAATGTCAGGTGACTGTAAAATTTTGACCAATTTAACACTAAACCTACCACAGTCAATATTACCGGTTTTCTATTTCACGATTATTGAAATTATAAAAACATTTTCATAGGAAATTACTTCTTCATTTAAGCGCATATTATAATGAAAATCGTAAAAAGTTCAAGTAAATTTTTTTTTTCTCCCTTTTATAAGATGTTTCACTTTTATATGTTTTGCGGTTTGTAGATTTAGTGTTAAAAAAGCGCACAAAGAGGACGCTTATCGATTTATTACTTTATGACACAATTTTTCTTGTTATCTACAATACATTGTCATTTTCTAGGTCACTAATAAGTGACGTGCGATTGCGTTTTGCTGTTCTATTATATAAACGTAGTTTATTGTAGTAATTCATTTTATTTAACAGTTTAATATAATATGTTTTTATGAATATTATACTTTCATTACATAGTTAGAAGAAATGCAGTACATAATGTTCTGTTGGCATGTAAACGCTTTTTTAAAAACGAAATGTTAAATTTACATCTTTCAATTTTTCGAGATACCGAGATATTTGAAGTATACTCAAAATGTACGTTCTTGTTATAGCATCTTTTTCTAATAACACGATATTTTTATATGGTCATAATTATTGCATTATTTCCTCCTTGAAATTTCTATGCAATGTCGCAAATGCTCTTTTTGAAACAACGTTTTTTTTTTGTTATCACTGCTGATAAATAAATTACTAGGGTTATAGAGAAGGTCTGGGCAACTAGTGCTCCGAGAGTCGATGACGTGAAATCGGCTATTCCCACTATCGCACCCCTATCCGTAAGGCAGAGCTGGGCACGATTGGGGCCCCTCAAACGCATGCTTCTCCCACCCTCTTTTTCTGGAAGGGGGCAATGGGCCCTGTTGCCTCGATTGAGGAAAACGTGCTCGGCACTGCTTCAAATCAAAGTTTAAAATTACATAATAACGCCGTTGGCTCCGTATTAGGTAATATTTATAATACTATCAGAGTTAGAATTTTTTTAAAAGTAGTTACTAAACCTATACTAAACCTTCGACCCTTATAACTCAAAAAGTTTAGTATTCTGTGCAACATTCATTTGCTAAAAAACTTTTACTTCACCTGCTATAAAGACACCTAAATACGACAATATCAAATGTTACTTGTACTGATTGTGAATATTTTTTTAATTCAATATTTTTGAATTTTTTTATTTTTTTAATTGGTTTACAAAGGAATTAATTCTGTCTTTACTTTATTCTTATGATGTTTTATAGAAACCATTCAATTTATTTAAAAAATGAATGTATCATGCGTTCTCCTGAATGTACTATCCCTTTTTAAGGTAGTTCTTATTGTTAGTTATGTATCTTCCTCCAAAAACCATTTGCATTGATCTATCCGTAACGTTCAATAAATATGTAAATACGCTTAAGAATGGAATATCAATTGTTATGTGAGTTTACAGACGTGCAGAACAATAAAAATTGGAGATCATAATTTGTTTAGAGTGAAACTACGTATTAAAAATGTATTTCCTTCATATTATTCTGATAATATTGCGGCCTTTTCTCATTATACAAATTTGTACCCTCTCGAAATAAAACAGTGTTTTGTTGCGTAATTATTATTTGCATTTTTAATCATGTCCTGTACACAACAACTTTTCTCATTTATCTGTCCGATACCGGTACAAACGACAAACACATCGCACATATTAATAGCATCATTTAAAGTTATTTCAGCAATTATTAAAACATTGAACATTAATTATTCCATTAATTCCATTTTTTCATTCCATTTTTTTTCATTTTTTTCCATTTTTTCTTCCATTAATTTGCAAAATGGAAGGATACGTCTATAATTAAGTAGACCGTTGGTCACAACTTTCTGATTTATAAAGTTACTGTTTTTTCTTTGTATCAAAAATGTTGCTATCAAGTAAAGTATAAATTGTTCAATAATGAGTTGATGAAAGTATGCAACGAATTTGTTTATTGACTTGTTACTCGTGTTATACAGTTACTCCTATATACCAATGTTAAATGCAAAGATGATAATATGCATATGTATATTTTAACATTTTTAACACATTCGTCGCAACTTACTTCGATTTTTTTTTGAAATGTTAATATTTGCATGGTTTAATTTACTCGAAAATCTGAAATACTCAACAGTAAAGTTGTTGTCAAGCTATCATTACTAATCCTTTTTAGTGTTTAGAGTCTCAAATATGTATGATGAAAACAATGTAGGGCACATTGCATTTTGAAGAAGATAATAAATAATCATTTGAAATAATGAATTATTATTATTATTATTACTTTATTATTTGTATTTTACAATACAAAAAATAACATACAAAATTTATTTCCATTTGACTTTAAATCAAATAATATTTTGTTTGAATAATTTTTCATTTCAATTACATTGTTCAAATAAAATAATAAATAATTTCACCTGAATAAGAGGTTGTTGAAGTAAATGTCTTAAATTCAGATATGCTAATGTTTGTAGTTTAATAATTAAAGTTTAGCTGCATTCGCTTTTAAAATTGTTCGTTAGTACACGAAATAAATAGAATTTTGAAGAGTTCGAATTATTTGATCAAATGAAAGATGAAATAAAAAATTATTTTAATTTTATTTCATGTACAAATAATGAAGTAATTTAAAAAACAATTATTTGGCAGTTGAAATAAACTAACATATGATTATATCACATGACATGTAATGACATTTTATCTTAGCGATTATTTTTCAAATAATTTATAAGGATAGTGCCCAAATGTGATTGAAGAGTAACGAATTCCTAAGTTCCTAAATATCTCTGTAAGTGTTTTGATTCATAGTGTCGACTTAGCTCTTCTCTTTTACCAATTCAATATCATGAGTGTCCTCATGATGAAATTCTATTATTTTCTTCTACTGTTCAATGTGAGTTTTGATGTTCTTTGTTGAAACCATGGACTTCTTTCTTCGGTACATACGACTTTAACGCTTTTTAATTTATACGCTTTTTATTTATTTAACGCTTTTTGCTTTCACCTGTATTTCTCTGTTTTTAGGACAGGCCTGGGCAATTTCTTCCCCACTACCAATGTGCAGGTTCCCTCATCACTGACCACTTCATATTAGTCTACCATTCTCTTCCCCAACACTCCATAGAAGCATGGTGGGGGTCTCAGGAGTGGGAAGAGGACTCGCGCATGGCACGCGAACCCAGTGTCGCCAGATCAAGACTTGTGTCTCCATTCTAACTTTCCTTTCTGCGACGCTATTCCCCTACGCTTCTGCCACGGTACAGTCATGAGACACGTTTCGTCTCTGTCGTGCATGTGTCACAATGTCACGTGACTAATCCGGTACTGGCGCAGAGAGGGAAACTTTTTCCCTTCAATTCGTGCTCCCTCCCCTTATCTGGCAACACTGCGTGAGCCACGAGTTTTAGAATATAGGCCTGTTTTAGAATATCAGCCGTCGTTTTTGTATTCGTAGGTTCGCCAGTCGCGATATGCAGAAAATTGTTTATCTGAGTTTGATGAAAGTTCTGCACGCTCATCAAGCGCAGTTTACCTGTCTTCATGTTTTCTTGCAAGACTACGCTGTTGTTTAGTTTACGAAACAATTTTCAGAAATTTTTCGGAACATCTGTGGACGGAATAAGATTTTACTGTTATTGATATGAGAAAGAAACTTCATATTGTACATTCAGGTACACCTATTTTGTTCTTTTTAATTCGAAGAACGCTAACAAGCTGGATACAGTAACAAATGGATGATAAGACTATGGGAACAGCTCATGATTATCATCCAAATATAATTGTATTTTCTGAGAAATGATTTCTTTCGTGGTATGGAATTAAATCTTTTAATTTTGAATAGTATACGTATACGATAAGTTTAGATTATCCCGCAGAGTATGGACTACTATTTTCCCTAGTGGTGAGTCTTATTTACGCTGATTAGATAATAAATTCTGTGAAACGTCCAGTTATTGATTGAGTTATGTTTCTTTATCGTAGGTAACTGAGTAATTTTCCAACCAGGAATACTTCTGTTAATATAGCTAAAGAGAAAAGAATTTGATACAGCGATGAAAAACATCGAATCATCTTTTAGTACATAATAATTAAATTAACACTGTTGGCTGAAAATTTTTGTTCATTTCATTTTCAATATTTATTTTTTAAATGTACACGTGCAATTATTTTTTTAAATAATGAGTACGCAAAGAAATATTGTAGATAAAAGTTGTAGAATGGTATCAAGACGGACATATACTCGCAATTCGTTACTGTAGCGCAATGGTTGGCCTACTAAAGTTTTATTGTGTGCAGCTTTGGAATTTATTTAGCACGGGTAGTGCTCATGTAGTATAACAAAACTCTTTTGGATTTCTTCAGAATGGGCCGTCGTTTTTCAGATATTTTGATTTAAATTTTTTTATATATCTAGCCCTTAGCACTCGAGCGGCGACTCTGAGGGGCCATTAAAAATATCGTTTACAGTATTAAATTTGTTTGTATATTATAAAATGAAAAAAACATCATAATTTCAAAGTCCTACTGAAAAAGAAAAATGTCAGTTCCACTGGGTGTATTGGTCCGACGGCTCTTGTACACATAGAATGGAAATATTCCAAGTCATAAAAAATGTTTGGTTTTCGAGTTAAAATAGCTTCGAGTGCAAAGGGCTAGTAGCTCAGACCATAGCACCTACAATCAAGACAGCTCTGTAGGTTCAGCGGTAGCGTATCAGCTTACTACGCAAGCGGTTCGGGTTCAAGTCCGACGTGGGTAAGAAGTTTTTTTTTTCCTTTTTTTCCCAATTTTTACCGTGAAGACAAGTTGGGTATGTACTGTTTATGATATACTAACGTAAAAACAACCGTAAAAGAGAAGGTTGGAATAATACGTTAACGGGCCCAATTGGCCGTTTGTATTATAATGACGTTGGCTCTACGGTAGCCATTTTTTCCGTGGGAAAATGCTTTTCGCATTTTAAAACCCACGCCCACTTAAGCTAAAGGGGAGGTGCCTGGATCACGCGAGTTCTCAACAGGACACCTCCCAGCTAAAATAATACCCGAGGGAGGGGGTTAGCTTCCCCCATTGCCTACGCTATAAGACCCCGTAGGTGGCCCTACGGTAGCCATGATCGATGGCCAACTTGCATAAAAAGGCTACATTTCTTACGGTTGGCCAATCAGTGCTGCAACAAAGGCCCAACAAAGTGTCAACCATAAATGCTACTAGGGTACGGTCACCTTGAGTTTTTAAAGTCAATATGTATTTTTGACTTGATAATATTATAGCTGATGTCAAAATTAATCCAACGACCTACATTATTATACTCTTAAATTTTTAAATGTAGTGCTAAAATCTTAGTGAACAGCTGGATCGGCCGAGTAAACCAGGCATTAATATTATCCAATGACGGGTGTCAAGAAATTATGTGTAAATACCGTTATAGTCTGATTCTACACCTTAGGATCGGCAAAGATCTGTTAAAAATGTTTGGTACAAAATTTACCTTAACCGAATTTTTCAAGATTAAATATTGTTATGATTGTATTGTGTTTTACTCATCGAGAGGAAGAAACTTCTAAAAGGAACCATGGGTCAAAAACGAACCGTTCCCTTAGAAAACGACTTTAAAGTTTCGTAAACTATTTGATTCCATTTGTGTACAGGGTGTTCCAAGATGGTATAAACGTGGAGGTGGTGATTCTACATGAGAAAACGTAGAACACATTTTTTTCATTTCTCCCCTCTTTTCCGAGAAATTTGAGTTTAAAAAAATTCAAAATAGTGACTTACTAATTCTACTTCTTAAGAGCGCTGGGCGCGCGAATTTGACGAATTTTTAAAGTAGATATTCTCGAAAACGACACGTAAAAAGAAAAAATTTATTTCATATTTTCGACTTATTTTCTCATGTAGAATCATCTCTTCACGTTTATACCATTTTGGGGCACCTTGTAGAGACATATGGAATGAAGTGGTTTATGAAATTAATAGAAAGGTTGACTTGAGACCTCTAGTTTCTTTAAGATTTTTGTTCTTCGCCATGAGTACTATATGATGCAAGAACAAAATGTTTGACTTTGAAAAAGTCGGTCAAGATGAATTTTGCGCAAAACTTTTTTTAACAGATCTTCGCCGATCCTAAGGTGTAGAACCTTGCTCTAACGGTCTTTAGACATAATTCCTTGACACCCTGTACATCGAGAAAAAGTGTTAGTCAGAGTTAAACATCATATTGGAACTAAAAAGAACTGATTTTGAGTGTGTGGATTCTTCATTTCCTTTTCTCCAAAGTGGTTGTTTTTCTGCGTGTCTTCTGCATCATTATAAATTCTTTTATTAATCATTGTAATCATTGTTATTAACATCTCATAAGTTGCTTCGCACATACAATAATCATATGTTGATTCAATACGGTTAACATTTGCATTTATATATAAAAAACAATTTGCTTTATTTATTTATTACTAGAACATTAGATTTCCAATTCTCGAGAAATTGTTTACGTTTAATGTCATATTTGGTTTCATTAATCAGAAAAATTTCACGAATATGTTGGTGAAGGTTCCATAAAAAAAAATAATGAAAAATAAAGAAGTTCTCGAGCTTCGCTGTCGTTTTCTACGTTCGGCACTCCATCAAAGAATAGTAGCGTCTCGTCGGCAACATTTCCCCGCTGTGACTTTGACAAATAATTCAAAGGAGACAAAAATTACGACGTGTTTACCGATCGCGGCGTGCTGTAAATAACGGTAGACTATCGCTGTCCTCTTCTACGTTTGGAACTTCATTAAATAATAGTGCCCCGAGTACAACAAGACTCGAGCTACTGACATATAACGCGGATTTACTGTATTACGTAGGTATCAAAATGTCAACAAATCCTCCATTGTAAACTGCAGGTTTATCAGGCATTAATATTACAAAAGAATGTTTCCAACAAAAGGTAATTTGTATTTACGCATCTACAGATTTGAATATAAAAAATTATAAAATGTTTTTCTCGGCCAAAAATGGGGGTCACTTTGATTTGTTCTTAAATGTTAAAAAGTATTTTTTATCTTATAACGTTGTAGCTAACGTTAAGGCGAACTCAACCATATGTAATATCATGCCGTGAGCCTACAAATAAAGTTGTTATGGTTTTTGCGTGCTTTTCCGACCAAATACCCCAATATGCGTCGCGTCGTGTACATCGCTTAATAACTTGATAACGGCTTATGTAAAACACAAGTTTAAGTAGTTTTTTGAAAACGGTTCGACATTCGCTATGAGTATATGTAACAAAAGATATAGATTTCCATTGAAAAATTTTACATTCACAGGGCTCACTCCGGGGTCATCGCAAAATGAAATAATTATCATTACGACATGTCCCCTTTGTTGCCACATAACATTTGTCTGAAAATCTTTTTTGAACTTTTCACACTTAGGGAAATAATTGCGTGTATGAATCGTGTATGCTCAGTCGGAAGTGGAATGCTCAATTATTTCAAAAAGTATCAATAATATGAAAAAGTGTCTCGCATGAAAGTCGTACGATATCAAGGGACGCATAACATACTATCTACTTGACCTTGAACTGACCTTGAAACATCCTACAAAAAATGCAGTTATTGAACCTCAGCAAAATTCTCAAGAACTTTATCACGTAATTAATTACATTGTTCACCGATGTTAAGCTTGTATGCGAACACAAGGACAATATTTTGAAATGAGGGTTTAAAAATACTTGGCAATCATTTTTTAATATTTTATAACTGTTTATGGACGACCTGTAACTGTCGTCGCACAGTATCCATTTCATACATACAATGTTTGTTTATAATTCTGTAATAAAGCGTTTCCTAACCAACTGTATACAACATTTTTCTTTCTTCTTTTTATGTTTAGATTAAATCGTAGGAGTTTATCTGTTTGAGTTTGTGACACCCTGTATATCATATTCATTTGTCTGCATACACCAATCGTTAACTTACTTTCCGTCCCGACTGTAATTTCGTAGATTAGTGTAGTAGATTTAGGGCAATTGAACCAATTACTGTGGGGGTGCCAATTAGTGTGCCTATATCAATTATAATTATTTTGAAAGCATAATGAATATTCTCGTTTTTAATATTCATTGAACTTTCATAATAAGTATAATTAATATAGGCATAGTAATTGGCACCCCCGCAGAAGATGGGTTCCCTATCCTAGTTCTAGTAGATCTGTGCCTTTCATCAACTACAGTTGATTTGTAATACAAATCTAACCGAATATATGCTCGAGTGTTTATTTGTTCCGATTAACAATTTAAATAGCAGAGACGAGCCGGAACTACATATACCATTGTATCAAACAATTACGAGTTGATCGAAGAGACAGCTGAGATTCACCTAGAAACCAGTCGGTTTCGTGTCACGGTCGGTAAGAAGACGCTCGTCTTGTGCGATAAGACCTGTTCGCTTGGTTTCATAGCCGGATCATTGCAGGTGGGCTTCTAGCTAGGTAGGTATCTGGTTAACCAAGTCTAGTTTTCTTGTCGAAACAATTGGTCGAAACGCGAGCAACACCGATGGACAGAGAGCGCGGCGAGAGTAAATATCGGAATGCGTTTAATACATACATACATCGAAATGTGTAACCAAATGAACAAATCGTCGACGGAATAGTCTCCTAAACGGATGAGTAATAGCGCAGATAAACGGGATATCTGTCTAGGCGAGTACGTAAATAAGTGGATAGCGGAGTGAACGATTACGTTCGTAAGAGAAGTGAATGGAAAGATATACAAGATAAAAGCAGATAAGGCGACGGCGTACGTGCGTACGTATCGTGGCGAGTGAAGGAAGCGAGAGGACGCGATAAGAAAAGTGACGCGTCAGAACGACCAGGTCAATGGTGGGGAGAACCGGGCGACGAGAAGTATATTCCCTGGTTTGCTGAGGCGTCGATATACAATATCAGCAGTCGGTGAGAAGAGTTCAATGTGGCGCTAAAAGCGGACGGTAATGCAGATTGCGGGCTGGATTCTAGACATTTCCTGTTACCGTGTTCTATTATAAACGCGGACTCTGCATCTGTCGGGTGCTCGTCCGCTTCCTTGCAACCCATCTACGCATTCCGCCTTCGATCATTTTCTCCTACTAGATTTTAGCTTTCGATACCATTCTATTCGCTCCCTCGCAGGAAGAAAGTAGAATGAGGCGGAATGTGTGGCGGGTAAGAAGTCCCGACTTGAATATATTGGTTTGTTTATGGTCGAGTAAAGTTTGCCATATACGGTAGGTAATGCGAGGGACACTGAAAGAAACCATAGCAACGGTAGTTATTGCGAAGCATTCGTTCGAGTCGTACAACACATTTATCGTTATATATCGTTTTGTTTTTCTTCGGTGTCCTTTTACTGTCTACCAACATACTGTAAGGAACCCAATTACTGTGCCTATATTAATTATACTTATTTTTAAAGCATAATGAATATTAAAAAAGAGATATCTAACATAAATATTAACTGATTTTAATGAAACAAAATTTAATATCTCTTTTTTAATATTCATTATGTTTAAAAATTACCCCCACAGGAATTGGGTCCCTTACTCTAGTAGGATATAAACTGCCGGCTTGAAATAACAAAAAAACTATGCAATTGTGGCTTGATTTGACTGTGTTAAGCTGTCCGACTGCTGCGTACAGCCTCCCGGCCGCTACTTCTACCGCGAGCCAGCCGTCCGAGACTGTACAGGGTGTATAAAAATTATATGTCACGACCGCCATAGCGTGATTCTACAGCTCCGGAACGGTGGAGATCTGTGAAAAAAATGCACGGCAAAACTCACCTTGACCTCGAAAATTAAGGTCAAAGTGTCGAAAAATTTGAGTGATGAGTACTATACGATGCAATAAAATAAAATTTTTCGACACTTTGACCTTGATTTCCAAGATCAAGGTGAATTTTGCGGTGAATTTTTGAACAGATTCCATCGACCCAGGGGTGTAGAATTACGCTATGCTGGTCGTGATATATAATTTTTATACACCCTGTACATCGCGATGCAGCGTTCACTTCAAATAATTTTAGTTTCGTCAATTTTAAAGTATCTGCTTTTTTGAAAACAGGTCCATAAAGGGAACACTTGGGGTTACATTCTCATTTTATTTCAAATTTTAAAAAGGTCACTGTTATGAAAACATTGCATTTGGTTAAAACAATTGCGAAATAAATGGTGAAAAAAACATTTTTTTCAAATGACAAAATTTTTAGTAGTACTTTTATGTTTTCACTGTAAGCTCCTAAAAATTTATTTTCATCGGTTTGTTAGTTCTAGTCTTATAATTTAATGAAATGAGGGTGGTACTTTTTTACATGTCTGTAAAATCAACCATTCTTAAGATATCAAAAAATCCTTTGAGATTCATTCATAGGTCACTAAAGACTATAGCATATTCAAATTTGAACAAAATCCGAAACATTACACCAAAAAGTGTCCGATTTCGCGTGAAACGACCCAATAGGGACTTTTTGCTTCAAGCAAAATGGACTTTTAGCCGTCTCATACACGGAGTTTATAACTTTATAATGTTTTTACAAACAAGGATCTCCAACTAAAACTTACAGAACTTTACGCAGGACAATTATCTTGACACGATGTTAAAAAATGTGGTTTCCTTCATGTAAGTATTTACCAAAATGAATGGGCACACCCAATTTAAAACAGTGGTCATATTATGAAGACTTAAAGACACCGCTGCATTAGTTTCAATTTAAAAGGACAATTCAAAGAATAAACATTATTTTCATCTGGCTCCTGTGTCTTGCAATCAATGTAAACATTTTTTGTTTTGCATAATAGTAACTTTTACAAATAACCTTTCTGTATGAATGAATGTCTTCGTATACATTTTCGACGAATGCATAAAAAATATGTGCTATTGCCGTGCGTCCGTCACATTGACATGTGGATTGGATTTCGTCGAGGATGGGAATAACGGGGCGGAATAACGAACGGCGGTATTGTTAAACAAATGCCTTTACTTTCCGAAGTGTCCAAAAGGAAGGTTGCGCGGAATCTGCCGAATCTTCGGTTCTCCGTAAGGGGGCTGACAGGCATTTGGCCTTGACTGTCACGCTATGTTACGCTGTGCCTTTTTTCTGGACATTTTACGTCTTAAATAAGTAAGTAATCAATTAAAAATGTATACCACCGTGTTTGTACATGTCTTTGCTACGTCTGTCCAGAGCCTTTTTTTCGATACGAACACTAAATCTCTCGAAATTTAGAGAATCTCTCTACAATATACGTATATGAACTTGCAAGGGTCAAAATCTAGACAAACTGTCGCTTCAATATTGCAATGAGCAGTTTAGAAGTGGTCAGTTGTGTTTCCTAAAAGTCCAATCTACGTCTGTATAGAGCCCAAATTGCGAATTTCTACCTCATCGTGGAGTAATTTGTAATATTCGGCAGAAAATTCGAATTCTGAAGCAAGTATGACGTCGCAAGATGGCTGCCGCTGAGAGATTCTCTTAATTTCGAGAGATTTAGTGTTCGTATCGAAAAAAAGGCTCTATACAGACGTAGCAAAGACATGTACAAACACGGTGGTATGCATTTTTAATTCATTACTTACTTATTTAAGACGTAAAATGTCTAGAAAAAAAGGCACAGCGTAACATAGCGTGACAGCCAAGGCCAAATGCTTGCCATCCCCTTAATTTTACCGTTAGATACGATCGAGGGGTAACATGTTCTTATTGGTTATTTTCGACAGCGTGGGGGTGAATCTTTCCTTGCCTCAACTGCCTGTCGGGATGCTGGAAAAACCCAAGGGTTGTAAACTTAGTCCCCCCACGAGGGGGGTGGCGAGGGATGGGAGGATGCGGGGGTCTTTGCACCCGCGTCTACCTGTGCCCACGGGAGTGGGGGGCGGAGTGTTGCCGGCGCGGGGAGTCTCCTCGCGCCCAGCGGTGGCCCCGCCAATGGGGGCGGTGGATTTGGGGGCCCGGGGTGCGAGCTGATCCCCGATAGTGATAGGACGGCACCCCCCTGGATAGTTTCCCGGTATGGGGGGTGCCGGTCCGTCCCTCCCCTTCGGCGAGGGGGATCCGTGGGGGGTATTGGGTGAGGGAGGGTCGGGGCGTGCTGGATCGCGCCTCCGACGGCCCTTCCTCTCCGGTGGCGGCATCTTCTTGCCTCGGCCGGGGCTGGTTCCTTCGGGATACCGGCCCCGAGCAGGGCACGAAGACTCCGGGAGCTGTGGGTGGACCGAGCTGGGGCTCGGGAAGCCCAATCCGAAGGCTCCAGGGATGGGGACACCGGGCGGGTCCCTCCGCCCGGGGTCTTGTAGCGTAGGCAGTGGAGGAGGTTAACCCCTCCCCCGGTGTATGATGTTAGCTGGGAGGTGTCCTGTTGAGTACTCGCGTGATCCAGGCACCTCCCCTTTAGCTTAGGTGGGCGTGGGTTTTTAGTGGGTAGCCTTTGGGGGGTCCCCCCCCCAAAGGTAGTCAAACATAACCCCGGCTCCCCCCAGGGAACCGGGCTATGCGAAAAGCATTTTCCCACGGAAAAAAAGGGTTGTAAACTTCGGGGCCCCCGGGCACTACTCGCAAAATGGCTCGGACTTATCCACATTTGGGTTGCAGATGTCCGAAAGTCCCGTTTTATGATTTGGGCCTGCCGAAGGTCTTTGGTTTATTGTCGCGACGCAATAAGGTGTCCCCTTCTAAGAAATGCTTACAGACACGAGTACGAACAATTAGCGCGCCGTCGTGTCGTTTCGTAGATTATTTCTACTGGATTTGTACAATCGACATCATACAAGCAAATAAAGGTAATTATTTACAATAGGGGATTCCTCACCGATTTCAATGACCTTGAAATATCTTACTAAGGTATTCATTCTGAACAACTTTTTCCTATACAAGTTGCCGCCGGACGACCTCCGTTTCGGAGATGACCTTAATAACATATTTCACTGGGTTAGGTCATGTTTTAGGTTAGACAACGGACTCTGCGCAATAGCAACAAGTTTTTGCAAATATTTCGGAAACGAAGATCGTCCGGCGGTAACATGTATAGGAAAAAGTTGTTCAGAATTATGGCCCGAATAACATATTTTCAAGGACATTGAAATCGCTGAGGAATCCCCTATCGTAAATAATTGCCGAAATAAATTATATCCGCGGCAAAGGATAATCGAGGTAGGGTAAGGGACCCAATTACTGTGCCTATGTTAATTATACTTATTTTTAAAGCATAATGGATACTAAAAAAGAGATATATATGTATAACATATATATTAACTGATTTTAATAAAAATAAATTTAATATATCTTTTTTAATATTCATTATGCTTTAAAAATAAGTATAATTGATATAGGCACAGTAATTGGTACCCTCACAGTAACTGGTTCCCTTACCCTAAAAGGATATGACTGCCGGCTTGAAATAACAAAAACAGTATGCAATTGTGGCTTGATTTGGCTTACACAAAGCATTCATGGAAATGGTTAATTCGTACTTTGAAATTCGATGATTCGGCACATGCGAGTTAGACAGGGAAGGAAGGATATTCATAAAAAATGTATGCGCTACGATACCAGTTTTGCAGAGTAGAGTACGATGCAGCCAAGCGGGCCATTGATGGAACTGGTAAAACACTGGCGAACGAGATGGGAAGAGGTTGCAACTTTTCGGGAATCGAAAAGGCTTCAGGAACGTCAAACGCGGGTCTGCCCACATATGTTTAGTTCCCAAGGTTGGTAGGTAGGTATGTATAAACCTTCCATACAATGCGCGTAGTACCCACTTACTATCGCAAGGATCAATACGGGGACATGCACCAGCAGCTTGCTTGCTTGCTTTCATGAATCTCCCTCGCTAAGACTGTAGGTCACTCAGCGATGTCGGATTACTTTTTCACCGTGAAGAAAGTACGCCAGTTTTTCGTATCTTTCCAGAAACCGGGCAAATGTTCCGAGTGTACATCGTCTCGTATAATTCATAGTCAGTCTCAAATTTGATGGCACACGCTATAAATCAGAATAACTTTTTTTTATAAATAATCCAAACGACTTCAGTTTTTCTGCCAAGCTAGATGTCCATTAGATGATGTGTAATGAAAATTTCGGAAAAAATTGCGTTGAACAAAAAAAAAAGTCAAAGTTTCTATCTACAACTTTTTTATTTTGGCTATTAACGAAAATGAAATAAATATGTTTTGTAGACCTATAGAAGTTATATACATACTGCAAAGTTTATCTAAATGGATAAATTGGTTTACGTGTTACAAACGATTAAAAATAGTGAAAATTCCTGAACAATAGAATAGAACGGCAAAAATATGCTTAAAGTCGTGAAAAACTGTAATTTGCACCCTTTTTAACCACATATAACTCGTAAACGAATTAGGGGGTTTGCAACCCTGCAAGCCTAATAAAATGGAGTAAATCTAACATTTTTTCTTTCGCATATAGATATACTGTAAAAAAAGATTTTTTTTTGGAAATTTTTTTGGAATTGTTGTATCAACTTAAACAAAAATAAATGATCTCTAATGTCGCGTACAATTTCTTTGATATCTTAGATTCGGGAATTTTCATAAATGTTTAAATTTGATTTCTTTCGGCGAGAAAGATATTTTTGATTTTAACAGTCGTCATTTTCTCATTTTTCTATTTTTATTTCAATAGATACAACAATTTTTTATTTTTTATATTCCAGACACTTTCACCGCTGTGTGTACGCTACAAAAAATATGAAAACAAAGGTTAATGATCCTTAAAGAAATCTCTTTTTTTACACTATCTTTATATGCGAAAAAAATGGTAGATTTACTCCAGTTTATTATGCTTACAGGGTTGCAAACACCCTTAATCAATTTAGATGAAGTTTTCTATAACTTATGTGGATTTACAAAACACATTCATTAAATTTTCATGACAAGCTAAAATAAAAAAGTCGTAACACGCAAGTTTTACTATCTTTTGTAATTATTCATATCTAAACGCAACTTCTCCAAAATTTTCATTACATATCATCTAACAGATTAATCCATCTAGCTCGGCAAAAGAATTTACGTCGTTTGGTTCATTTATAACAAAACCTATTCTGATTTAATGTGAGCGCCATCAATTATGAGACTGACTGTGTCGATCTGTCCTGTGAATAACAAAGCAATTTTCCTTTTGGCGTAACATTATTGAAAAAACGAAGGTACGAGTCCATGCGTGTGCGTGGGTATACACGAGTATTACGAGGAACGGTTATTTTATTGTCTAGTTCAGAGCTGTTCAGCGTCTGTCTGCAGGTACGAAACCACGCCCCTGCGGGCACGAAGCCAAGCCCCAGCGGGCACGAAGCTATGCCCCAGCGGGCAACGCTACATGTATTTGTCACACGCATTGTCACAGCTACATGGTCAGCTAAGGCTGTGCTGCGGCTTATCACACGTTTTGTCTCTGTCGTGCATACTCTAGTACTGGCAGAGAGAGGGTAACTTTTTCCCTTCAATTCATGCTCCCTCCCCTCATCTGACGACGTGTGCCCACGGGTATTGGCGGGCGCCCTTGCCCGCTAATAGGCATATTGAGCAGCTCTGGTCTAGTTGATGAACAAGTTCAAGATTTAGATTACGCGCGTTCTGGTGTTTGACACGGTTAGAAATTCTTTTTATCGTCGAGCTACGTCGAAAACTGTTTTAGATGTGTTCAATTCCGAAGATACGAGTTTCAAATACCTTCGAATCAAAGAACCCCACTGATTCTACAAGAGTCATCAAGCCTTCGTAGAGTAGATTTAGCTGGTAGCGAGATATCGAGTATCTTTGAAACAAGGAATAAACGGAGGTCACACAGGGGTGTAGCCATGACTGTCCTTCACCCTATGTGACTCACGGTATCCTCTAATCGGACCAGTTTGGCATGACTCGTGCATGTTTATAAAAACACTGAATGCGCTTAGGTGAAACCCTGTATACATATATGGGTGATATGGGTTTCTACTTACTAAAAACCGCGTCAAATATAATGGCAAAACTTATTTCGAAAATGAAGAATGAAGTTTTTCTGGATTACTTTAAAAACACATTAAATTATTTCAATTTACAGTAATTCAGTACTATCATTTACTAATCCTTAACCGGGAAAGTTTGTATACAGGGTGTCCCAAAAATGTTGTACTTCCTTGAAAGGGATGATTCATGAGGTCATTTGAAGTAACTTTTTCCTTTGCACAAATGTTCTCCGCGGCTTTGTTAAGGAGTTATTACGAAAAGATGGACCAATCAGAGTGCGGCTACAGCAGACGGATGCCAGCTCGGCAACAGGTCACGCTGAGCGTGGGGTTGTTATTGGCTGAGCCGGAATCCGTCCGCTGTAGCCGCGCTCTGATTGGTCCGTGTTTCTCGCTAATAACTGCTTAACAAAGCCGCGAAGAACATTTTCGCAAAGGGAAAAGTTACTTGAAATGATCTCATCAATCATTCCTTTCAAGGAAGTACAACATATTTGGGACACCCTGTATATTCTCCATTTGATAGACAAGTGAATCAACCTTGTACTGGGCAACGGCAAAAACAAATATCACAAATATGTGATAAATGTCTTGTCGCTTTCTTTTGCATTTATGCAAATCTCACAAGTTCTTGGACATCTAGTTTAGCCCCAAACAAGGCAATTTATTAAACACTACACATTTATACTTCGACATGTAATACAATATTTGGCTAAATCAAAATACAGTGAATCCGCGTTATGTGTCAGTTGTTCGGGTCTTGTAGCGGTCGGGGCACTACTTGATGCATTGCCGAGCGTAGAAAAGGACAGTAAATAAAGCTCGAGAACTTCTTTATTTTTCATTATTTCTTTATGGGACTTTCACCAACGTATTCGTGGCATTTTTTTATTAAAATAAAACCAAATATGATACGATTCCGATGATAATTAATTGTGCAATGAACGAGGAAGTTACTTCCCATTATAATTATATTAAAGGAAAATGAGTGCAAATATGATCTGTATTGTATTGTGTTTGGTATCATTTTAATAAGAAAAATTCAACAAAATAAATTAATAATAAAAAAGTTTAAGTTTTGATTTAAAGGCCTGAATTGACGACAGTCTTTCATCTTTCCCGAACGCTTCGACTCTCCGCGTCTCTTTCTTTCCCATAATCTGTCCTTCTTTGCGTCTGAAACTTCATTAGAAAAATGCCACGAATATGCTGGCGAAAGTCCCATAAAAAAATAATGAAAAATAAAGAAGTTTTGTTATTGGATTAGTAGTGGTCCCCTTTGGTCTCATACCGATATACCCGACCGTGTTCTGTTATACTCCTCAGCGGCGGCGCGGAAGCTCTCGAGCTTCTTGGCCCCTCACGGGGTATATGTACCCTGTGGTAGTAGGGATAACTCCGAGACGGCTAATTCAGAAGTCTCGACGACGTATATCCTGGAATCACTGTACCGTGCAAAGTTTGCAGAACACAATTCCAGAGATGGGAAAATTTTATTTGAAATGAAAATAAGAAATACATCTTTCTATTTGCATAGAATTTGGTTCTCCGGGCACAAGCGACTTGGCGAGCAACGAACCACGCTTCCTTTTGATGGTTCTGCCCATGACAATTTTTTTGCCCGCTGAGGTTACATTGCCCTCAGCTATGCCTGCGGGCAACGGCGGGCGTCCTTGCCCGCCGCAAGGCTTGCTGAACGGGACAGCCACAGAGAAAGGACGCGCTTCGTCTGTCACGAGTAGCTACGAAGGTTCGTACGATGGGGCAACGAAGACACAAGACACTAGCGAATGCGATGAAGGTGCACGCTCCGTGAAAGAGAGGTTGGAGGGGGAAGCAAGCTATTGAGGGGTCCCAATCGTGCCCAGCACTGCTCTTATTGTAAGGCTAAACGCGCACTAAAGGTCGGTTTTTCTAGGCGCGCGTGGACGCAGCTTTTTGCGATCCTGAGGCGTTTTATACTCGATTCGTCAAACTTCGTCAGAAGCGATCGCATGCAACTGCGTTTGGTTTTCCTAAGCGCGTCTGCGTCTGGATGCGTCCCTTCTTTTTCTCTTCTTTTCTTTAGCATGTCGTTGACTATCTTTATACAGTGAGTGTAAAAAGTATTCGTACACCTCTTGTAGGTTTAAAAAACCATGTATTTCTCTATGTAATTGCACACATGTTTATAAAACGAAACATAATTGTTAACGAGAAAAATTAGAAAGTATGAGAAGTGTCTCTAAATTAGCGCGCAAAAAGTATTCGTAGAGGTACTAGAATGTACATGAAAGACTTCCGATTGTTTATATTATGGTTTAGCGGAACCCGATAAATAATCAGACAGGGTCTTTGATGCACAGTCTAGTGGCAACCTTCTGCAAAACCAGTCAATTTTTGTAACATTCGGTAAAATGGGTCGTAAAGGTAAGGAAACAAGCGTGACTTAAAGAAAAATTATTATACAACTGCATAATCAGTGCAAATCATTGCGAGAAATAGCAAAAACAATTAATAGGCCACATACCATTATACAAGGAATTATAAATCGATATGGTGAACGAAAAACCAATAAAAATAAAGCGAAATCTGGTCGGCCTCGAAAACTTAGTTCACGCGATGAACGTTTTATAGTGCGTGAAATAAAAACAAATCCTAAAATTAGAAGGCCAGCACTATTCGTAATTGTTTACGAAATAATTAATACCACGGCCGAGTTGCTCGCAAGAAGTATTTCGTAAATGCCGCAAATAGAAAGAAGAGGGTTGATTTCGCGAAAGATAATATTAATAAGCCTATCGAGTTTTGGCGAAAGTAAATTTAATGTTTTTGCCTCTGATGGCAAGTGTACGGTCTGGAGGAAGAAAATACAGAGCTACAAAAAGAAAATCTACGTCCCACAGTAAAACACGGCGGAGGTTCGATCATGGTTTGGGGTTACATGAGTGCTGCTGGAGTGGGATCATTACACTTCATCGAGGGAATCATGGACCACAAAATATACCTAAACATATTAAAAACCTATATTGTAAGTAGGGCAGAAAAAATGGGTATAAAAGACAACTTTATCTTCACTCAAGACAATGACCTCAAACATACAGCACGCAACACTAGAGAGTGGTTGCTTTATAACACACCACAATATTTGGACACAACTCCGCAATCACCGGATACGAATCCGATCGAAAATTTATGGCATCTGCTTGATAAAAAAATCCGAACCCGGCATATTTCAAGTAAAGAACAATTAAAACTTGCTCTTCAAGAGGAATGGTGCAATATTACACACGAAATCACATCCAATTTAGTGGATTCAATGCCAAGAAGACTGGACGCAATTATACAGTCGAAAGGCTATCCAACGAAATATTAACTTAATTTATTTTCGCAAATTATAACACGTTTATTGCGAAATTTGTTACATGTACGAATACTTTTTGCGTGCTAATTTTGAGAGACTTCAGATTGTTTTAATATGTCTCATTAACGTTAACTTTTTCTTAGTTTATTTATGTCACATTTTGTAGTTGAGACATATAATAGTCGTAATTGTGTTTTTGTTTTATAAAAGAATGTACAATTGCATAAAGAAATATATGGTTTTCTAAAACTATAAGAGGTGTACGAATATTTTTTACACTCACTGTATATAGAGAAAACAGAATCAGTTCGAAGTATAACAAAATAAATTAAAAATGACTTTTGTTACTACTTAAAGAAAAAGAAGAAGATGAAAAACGACGAACACAAATAAAAATATATAAAAATCGAAATGAAGAAGGTCATTGCAACAAATTAATAGGAAACTATTTACTGAATGATGGAAAAACATTTATAGAACTTTTTATACCGAATACTCTAAACTAGTCTCTGAAAGTTGTAAACGTGTACGCTAGAAATTAAATAACGGTCTGGCTTTCAATTCAATAACGATTATTAGCGTGTCATAAACCTTTAGATACGACACAGGGCACAGGTAGGTTTGTTAAGTGCGCGACCACCAACTAGACTCACAATCAGTGTTTATTCAGGCCACTTTCTTGGGGTTAGTTTCGATCCTCCAGCCGTGTGTACTAAATTCCACGAAAATGGATTTTTTCGCCGACTAATATATTTTACAACTTAATTAAATTAAATCATTTAAATATTGACATATATTTTTCACTTCATAATATTCTAACCGGCATCGAGACGAATCCAACGATCTGTAATAATATAACATTAAACTATTTTTTTTATGTTAAATAAAGAAAGTTTTCGTTCACTGAACCACTGTCGCAAAAACGCAACAGGCATTTTTCTGAGGCATTTAAGCAACATACAAAATATTATTATTAAATTTTTTTCACTTAACCCTTTGACTACGGCAGACTTTTATACGCACCGGCCGTACCATACGGCAGGAATTGAGTTACGATGTGCGCCGAGAACGGCAAACTTTTGGATAGGGATGCATTTTTGTGAAAACAATAATCAAAAAACTGAATTTCACTATATTAAAACAATATTATTTATTTCTTTGAACCGAATTAGTATAAATATTACGAATTTAATATTAATGTAAGTAATAAAGCCAAACTGTGTCGAGCGCCTATAGACGCTCTCAGTGTCACAAACGCAAAATTTCTAAGCGCGTATAAGCGCCCACAGTAGCCAAGGGGTTAAACAAGTAATAAGTCATATGCATTTCACATTTTTCTTTACCATTTATGATACATATATCTTTTAAAAATGTCACCCAAAACATCGAATAACCGTAACTTTCGCGAAATTCTGAAAGTTTATATTTAAACTTAAATTGCAGCCAAGAGTGGCTGCAGCTGGCCGAGATTTTTTACACAAAGATCAGTTCCAGACAAAAATCTCTTAACAGATTTTATATATGCTTCCATAAGTAAAAAATTAGCAGAAAACAGAGATTTCCGATTAGCCCACCAAATTACTTAATGTTTAACCAATTTTTCAAAAAATTATTTTTGCTGAATAAACGTAGTACCCGTGGTAAACTTTCCACAAATGTTCAAACAAATTCGTTGGATATTTACGTTTTTACAGATTTTTAGCTGCTGTGTGACCAAATAGCACAATTGTGCGCCATGTCCTTTGCTGGCCTGTTCCGCTCGCAATTCTTGAGCGTCCCCGAATTATAAAATGGAATTTTAAAGAGAAACAATCATAAAGTGCAGTGACATTGTTCCAAAATTTGTCAAAATATTTCTAGGAAAAGGGTTCCACATTTTTAATATTTTTGCACCGCAAAATTACATTTACATGCTAATTGATAAATTATTCAAAAAGAACAGTCTTTCTCGACGACGATTCAAACAATAGAAATGTCTCTATTGTTAATGATAACCGTGATATAAATAGTTTTGTAAAGATAGTTTTCGTAAAAACTCATTTTCATCGGTTTCTTAGTTTAGCCATTATAATTTAATGGAAAAAATGTTGACACTTTATTTGACACGTCTGTCAAACCAACAGTTTTTAAGACATTAAGACTTAAGAGAGATATGTTCATATGTACAGTAAGGAGCAAAACTGAGTCCACACTATTCGAAGCAACATAACTTTTTTAAAATTAGATCAAATGACTTGAATGTTATTGAGAAGTTAGAAGGATTAGTTTATTAGACGAGGTGTAAACAATTTTTGAGAAAAATTTGAATTGGTCGGCATCGCAAAAGAAATAGTAAAAGTTGGTTTTTTCAGCTTTTTTATCTGAGCCTGTATTGAAAATTTAAAGAATGTGTTTGATTCGCTCGAATAAATTATATCCATGCTGAAAATTTCACCGATATTGGTTAATTCGTTTACGAGTTATAAACGATTAAAAGTGCGATTTAAGTCCGAAATCGTGAAAAATGGAAATTTTTTTCAGATAAAAATGCTGAAAAAACCAACTTTTACTATTTCTTTTGCAATTCCAA
>CM052114.1:5078489-5093248 GCA_028454245.1 Halictus quadricinctus | reverse complement strand
TTTCAAAAATTTTTTACACCTCGTCTAATAAACTAATCCTTCTAACTTCTCAATAACATTCAAATCATTTGATCTAATTTTAAAAAAGTTATGTTGCTTCGAATGGTGTGGACTCAGTTTTGCTCCTTACTGTATATCAGTACAGATTACAACATATCCAAATTTGAACAGAATCCGAAACGGTAGTCCGAAAAGTATTCTGAGGCAGTGGGTCGCAAAACGCGTGCACCATTTGGAGGTCTGACAGCGTAGGTATAAACGTTAACGTGCGCGTCGAGCGCCTACAGTAAATCGACCGACAAACGTGTTCGCGTTCGGACGATCCTCTTCCCTCTTCCTTCTAAAGTGAAAATGAAGGAAAGACGTACCAAATCGGAGCGTTGGAACGCAAACTTATGCGTTCAGACGCACAGCAGGGAGTTACGACGAAATGCTGCAAAATGCTGCGTCTAGACGTGCTTAGGAAAACCGATTTTAACACGGCCTGGCCACCACGACCACGACCATGGCTGGCCGTTTTAACAAGAGGCCGCATTTAGTGTGCGTTGGTGCATTCATGTTCGTGTTAAATTGGTCGCAATGCGGCCAGCCATGGTCATGGTCGGACCGTGCTAGTGCGCGTTTAGCCCAAAATCAGGCCCGGGCAACTGGTAGCTCGCGAGTCCCCTTCCCACTTCTGGGACCCCCCACTATGCTCCTCTGGAGTGTGAGAGAAGGGGGCGGGGGGCGAAGAACCTATATAAGAGGTTGTCTCCAGGAGAAATAAAAGCACGGTATGGTAATATGAAATGGCCAATGGTGTGGGAACCTGCACACTTGTAGTGGTGGTCGTGAACCGACGGCGGGGAAGAAGTTGTCCAAGCCTGCTGTAAATGGACAAACATAATGTTTCCCCATTGTACAGTGTTAATAATTTTTAACAGCAAAAATTCCTCTTTAAGAAATTCGGCACGTTTAATGCAGACCATTACGCATTAAACGGTATTCGTTGGAAGATGGCGAGCATGTGACGGTCATAAATAAACTCCGGATCTTTATGCAAAATAAAAAGTTCAATTGCAAGGCACAGGGTCTAAACAGAAATTGATATCTTTCACTAATAACACTGTCCAACAAAATAAAACTTTTTTCGAGTTTTGCTATAGCTGTTGGGTGATTCTTATACACTTTGTCGTTCTAAAACCAAATCGGAAAGCGGAATTGCTCTATCATGCAACGTTTTCGAAAAATATTGGTTTCTGCAAAAATGCATGATTTTGATAAAAAATGACGTGTTACGCAAAAACTAAACACGCGAGGAAGTTCAAGTTTGAGTCAAGAGATAGAGGGGACTCTCCTCTACATATCCATATAGCCAATTATATTTTTATGTACTTGCTAATAGTTGTAAATGGTTGTTAAAGTTTGAGAATGTGCCGACGCGGGTACTTTGTACACTCTATTTTTGTATTTATGTGAAAAATCCTTTATCCAGCAGGAATTTACTATACAAGAATGCATTCTACAGACATTTTTGGTAAAGAAACCATTCACGAAAAGTATTTGGTTCCCTTAGTATACGAGAAGATTAAGAAAATATTAATTGACAGCTTGTGCGCGACGCGTTCGCGACAGACGGCCATTGCAGCCTTTTCACAACTCGCCAGGGCCGTCGCTATGCGTATAAGAATCACCCAACAGGCATTGCAAAATTATTTCGGTGTTGGACAGTGTAATTTTAATATAGTGAAAAGAATATATTCTATAAATGACATTTTGAAGGTCATCGATGATTCTTAAATGACATCATATATTTTTTACTTCATAGTGTTATAGCTGATGTCAAGACGAGTTCGATGATGTGGCACACTATGACTTTCAAATTACCTTGGACTCATAAATAGATATATTTTGACTACTCCGTTTGATCAATGGAAATTTGATTTCTTAAGCCATTAGTTTAACAATGCGTTACTCAAAGGAGAAGAAGTTCGATCTTATTTCCATTTATTACGAAAGTCGAGATGCTGTTCGGCTTTACAAAGACCGATTTCCTGATCGCAAGAGTCCTGGTTTAAATGTTTGTGTTACTGCTCAAGGTTATAACTGCGGTCATTTAATTTAATTCAAATAAAATGATTGCACATTTTGAAGTTATTATTGCTTTATCATAAATTTTCTAGTTCAAGGTCATATGTAGTGTACCACATCACTGAACTCGTTTTGACATCCGCTACAACACTATGAAGTTGAAAGTATATGGTGTCATTTAAAAATACTCGATGACCTTCCAAAGGCCTTGAAACCGACAATAGTCAGAATATTTTTTTATGTCGCCATATTTGCTTGCATGAACAGTACAACTTTTCTCTCTAACATTTTCTTCTGTCTTCAAGCCTAACTGAGACATTTAGGTGTTCTGTTCCTCGTGAATCACCCGATATATCTCTAGTATCAAGTGTCGTACTAGGCTGCGGTTTTTTTGCATTTTCGAAAAAATTGGGTAGGTGAAATTTGAAATAGTGGAGTGACTAAAAGATTTCTAATGTATTAAAATTAATGAAAAAAGAACGAGTTTTCTATTTGACTTCTATAGTTTGCAATTAATGCAGAAAATGTTTATTTTACATAAAAACCAGCAGTTTAGTCATCACTTAGCGTGCAGTAGTTTTATAACCATTTGAAATTTGATTATTGGAATTGTGTTTTATAAATTCACTAACATTTAAATTAAATTAAATTAACTAAGATAATATATTATTTTAGTTGGCTACATGTCATTTGAAATAATCATACCTATGTTAGTTTATTTGAACAGTCAAATAATTTTTTTCAAATTATTTAATTATTCGAACGTTAAATGAAATTGAAATAATTTTTCATTTCTTTTTTCATTTCACTAAAGAACGATTTTAAAAGCGAATGCAATTAAACTTTAATTGTTAAACTACAAAAATTAGCCTATCTAAATTTAAAATTAATTTAGTTACTTCAATAACCTCTTCTTGAGCTGAAATTATTTATTAATTTTATTTGAACAATGTAATTGAAATGGAAAATGATTTGAAAATTTATTTGATTTAAACGCCAAATGAAAATCACCTTTTTATGTTATTTATAAAATACAAATAATAAAGTAATAATAGCTATTCATTATTTCAAATTATTATTTGTTATCTTATTTCAAATGAAGCGTGTCCAACCCTTTTACAAAAGTATGTAATCGAAAATGTATATTTCAACGTTGTTGCAAGATCAAGTACAATGTTTACTCGATATACGTCCAAAACACGGGTCCAGCTAGGGACATATATCGGCCTGGAGATACTATTCTTTGCTCCACGCCAAACGTAGAAAAGGACAGCGAACCTCTAGAGGCGACCGAGGTCTAATTGGTCCGTGTTTGTCGTTAATAACTCCTTAACAAAGCCGCGGAGAACATTTTTCGCAAAGGAAAAAGTTACTTTGAATCACCTTCGAGGAAGTACCACATTTTTGGGACACCCTGTACACTAGTCTTCTTTTTAACAATGACTAGGCTGCGGAACTTTATGCAACATAAAAATTGTTTGCGTTAATTGTAGGATACCGGAACCAAATAGGAGTTCATTTCTCTTTTTAGTAGTTTCGTTAAGTTGTAAGAAAGATGTTGATTTTCTTAAACTATTTCGATCTCTTTACTATTTGAAATTGCATCCACTCATTGTTTAAATAAATGCATGAAATCCGCAGTCCGATAATTACTAACAAACTTCTACCCCGTATTCTGGGATGTGTCAAATTTCCGTTTTAACCAGTTGGCTGTTTTTGACGAGTATACTCGTCATAAAGAAATGGTAATATTTTGTGTTATGACGGGTATACTCATCATGCGTAAAAAGTAATTACAATTTGCTGTTTAAATTGCAATTTTAGTAAAAACTGAAATATATTTGTAAATTTCAAGATGTTTGAAATACTTCAAAGACGTCGCAACAGCTAACTGGTTAACTGCGACATTGTGTAAAATCATCGTTCGATCGTCGTTCAAACGGCGACATAAAACACAGTCTTACGATAAATCGGATTGGTTTCTCAGTCAGCTACAAGCGCGGAATAAAAAACGTATCGCACAAAGAGAAGGCACGGAGTCTGTGCGCGATATAATGAAAGAACGAATTCTTTACGTGTCACTTGTAACGTAGCATTCACACGGCTGACTCCTCGGTACATCGTTTTTCTCGTCGACTCGGAGACATACGCGGAAAAAAGGAGGATTTCGTGTCGCCAAATGCTTTTAGCGCTACGCTCTCGATTCTCTTGTAACATTTGATTTCTCAGTCGACAGGAATTTAATACCAACATAATATCATGTACAGAAAGTAACGAAACGATGAAAATAGATTTGAACGAAATTGACGAAAAACTAGATCTGCAGCATCAATTAACTTCACGAACTTGGCATGGTACAAGCAGACGCGTAAATCTATCTATCCGTTCGTTTACGGCGACGAATGCACGGAACGAGGAAGAGGCTCGAAACCTCTCGGAAGCTGCGTTTCAAGTAGCATCCGCCAGAGGCAAGTAGTGTCGTTGCAAGAGCAACGATAAAGGAGGAGGCAGAGAAAGAAAGAGAGAGAGAGAGAGAGAGAGAGAGAGAGAGAGAGAGAGAGAGAGAGAGAGAGATTGGCAGAGCGGTGGGAATCGAACGGCGTCGAGTCTTGTGTATAAATAGAAGACACGTCGACCGACCCGTCTGTTCCTTTATCGATGTTATACTATTGCATGCATGCTACTCGACTGCTTACGGCTTACGTGATAAAGGACGGCTTTCGTCTCGATTCGTGTCGCGGTTCTCTGCATTACCGACGGTGTTCTCGCAAACTCTCAACCGACTGATTGCTCAGCGGAAATTCTGTGAGAAGCTGAAGTGATTCGACCAGTATGTATTCGAAAGGCTGACTGGGTTGTCCCTCTACGGACGTTTTATTTTGTTTAGGGAGCTTGGACCTCTTGCAGGGGAAGGCGGGGCATAATGGAGTAGCGAGGTAAGTTGGGCTATCATAAAAGAGCGACAATAAAAATGGTAGAGATTTGTATAAAAAAAAGTCACAGTATCGTAATAGATAGATCGTTGATAGAATGAGTGGGGGAGCACTCGTTTTTCGTTTTCGTTTTTTTATATTAAGTACGTCGTGTTAGTACATAGTACTAACTTGTGTTAATCTTTTTAGTAACAGACTGATAATAAATGTACATTTAAAAACGGTAAATTAATTATTTTTGTTACATTATAATCTTCAATCTATCTACTTTCATTTACAATGTTAAAAATTGCAATACCTTTTCGTTTGTTCTGCAAATAACATCAGTTTCTGAAAGATGATGTTATGAGGCAAGACGGGGTACCCCATCGTGTGAGGTTGAATAACGCCATCGATCTTTATTATAATTGTAATTATATTTTTATAATTGTATAATTATATAATTATAAATATCGCCGTGGAGAAACTGTGATTCTCACTTTTAGTCCTTGTAAAACGGAAATGGAAAGTATAAAACTATCAGAAAACAAGGAATGATCCAAATCATCCATTTTTAAAAAACTAGAAAGAAACAAAAAAGACAGTAGAGAAATCCACAGAATTCGAAAATTGCAAAAATTTGCAATAGCACATGCTATAAGCTATAATTGAAAAAAATTATTTTGCAAAATTTGTTTAGTCCCCCCCCCCCCCCCCAGAATTATGACACTTATTGGAAAAATTATCTGGAAAAAATTTGGGATCGATTGGATCATAGGAAGTGGTCAAAAGTGTTCCAAAAGCAAATTGATTTCTGATCACACCATTCAATAGGGCTCCCAAGCAAACCCTTCTGTAACAAGATTCAAGTTGGTACCTCTACCACAAGGGTAGTTATAGGGTGAGCACGGTTTAATGAATTATGCTCTATTTCTTCTAATCGGCTCAATAAAAAATTACGAAAAAATTCATAAACATTCTACCTAATAGCACACATGAAAATGAATTATTTCAGAATTTTTGGTTGCGATATCGATTTAAAAAAAAAAAATCCGGAAGCATAAAATGGTAAATTTTATATAGAAGTTTTCAGAGTACTACGTTTATATTATTATGTTAGTTGTATCTCATCATGAATAATGTATATTTCTTCAGCTTTTTCGAATTATGCGAACATGTTTAAGAAAATTGGAAATCTCGAACAATCAAAGAAAATGCATATTTTGTATTGAAGTTTTGGAGATACCAGTTTTATGAAAATTCAATAATGAGAACTGTTGGACCCATTGTTAATTTTTTCAGTATTTTTTATAAATTGCATCGTCGTTTAAAAAATGAAAATCAATTTTTTCGGTGCCTCTATACTTTTTTGTAGGAGTGTTATGTAATATTAAACATTTCTATATTCGAAAAATAATGTACAAACTTAAAAATGCAATATAAAATATTTTATTTGCGTTATATTTCAATGTATGGGGATAACTCCGAAGAATTTCGATTCGCGCAGGCGGTATGCTCTCCGGGCAGCTTGCGAACAGTTCTCCGCAGCGTGGACCCGGCATTACTTGCCTTACGGCGAGCTCGTATTCCCCTCTCACGTTGGTGCGAGTCGGCCACAGAGTCGCGAGATACATTGAATTCCCGATATTAGTCGCTACAAGCCTAACGTTTTAAGGTCCCTGAACTACCCACTCTACCCCGTGAAGAAGCTCGAGAGCCGCCGCCGCCGCCGAGGACTATAACAGAACACGGTCAGGTATATCGGTGTGAGAGCAGAAGACCACACTAATGCAATAACGCAAATTCTTTATTTTTCATTATTTTTTTATGGGACTTTCACCAACGTATTCGTGGTGTTTTTAAATGAAAATGATACCATATTTGATATAATTCCGATGATATTTACTTGTGTAATGAACAATTAAGGTTTCGGACGCAAAGAAGAACAGCGTATGGGAAAGAAAGAGACACGGAGAGTGGTTCGGGAAAGATGAAAGACTGGCGTGAGCTCTGGCCGTTAAATCAAAACTTAAACTTTTTTATTATTAATTATTTTGTTGCGACACTTTCACCAATATATTTGTGGAATTTTTTTTATTAAAATGATGCCAAATACGATATCATTCGAATCATATTTACACAAATTCTCTGTTAATATAATTGTAATGGAAAGTAATTTCCATCGTTCATTACACAAGTAAATATCATTGGAATTATATCATATTTGGTCTCATTTTAATCAGAAAAATGTGCCACGAATGTGTTGGTGAAAGTCTCATAAAAAAATAATGAAAAATAAAGAAGTTTTGTAATTGGATTAGTAGTGGTCTTCTAGTCTCACATCGATATACCCCATCATGTTGTGTTACACTTCTCGGCGACGACGGCTCTCGAGTTTCGCTGTGCTTTTCTACGTGCAACATTGTAACAGAGAAAGACATTTTCTCAGCCTTCTTATCCCTATTCGTCTATATGTCCAGGGTTTGGGATATTCAACGTAGGTCATTTACGTTTCCAGCGTGCACTGTGTATTTCAAATGCAACGTTTGGCGAGAACCACAGATTTCGTCTAAATGTCCCTCGTCAGAACCGCGCAAGGTACTTATATCGGGAATTCACTGTAAAGACGTGTGTCACCACTTTAGCTTCCCCTTCTACCGCGCTATTCCTCACGCTTCCGCGGCGACCCGGTCACGTGACGTGTTTCGTCTCTATCGTGGACACAACGTGTCCCAACGTGTCTCAACGTGTGACAAATACATGCAGGCTTGCCTGCAGTGGCGTGTTTTCGTGCACGTCGTTCTGTGTGTGTCTAGGGCAAGAAAATCGCTGCCCGTACCGGCAGACGCTGAGCAGTTCTGTTTTAAGACATCTACTTAAAACGTTTTAATTGCAAATTAATTAGGCTGTCAGATTCAATAATGTGTACCGCATGTTACACAACGTGAACGCAATGTCGTAGATATTTGGTCGAATAGTTAACGTGTTCAAACAAGTGTACGACAAAAATGCTGAGGTGGTACGGGTTGCATTACTTTAAGCAAAAATATCGTATCGTATAATAAAGTTTTAATACTGAATTTTAAGAAATAAAGTAACTACTACCTTCAACTGTTTAGTATGGCGAGACTCATTCAACCCATTTAAACAAAATATCAATAATAGACTCATGGTGTATAACTTTAATCAAAACGCGCAACTAAGAGTTAAACTTGCAGTTACGTAAATTCAACGTGCTTATCTCGTCATGCAACATGATTACAATTTCAAATCACTTTTTGTGTTTATTCTCATTAAATGGAAAATCGATTTATTCAGTTACAGTGAATTCTCGATATATGTCAACAACACGGGTCTTGCCAGCGACGTGTATTGTCCAGGAGACACTATTCTTTCATCCACGCCGAACGTAGAAAAGGACAGCGAAGCTCGAGAGAACAAGTAAATATCATCAGAATTATATGATATTATATCATATTTGGTATCATTTCCATGAGAAAACTGCCACGAATATGTTGATGAAAGTCTCATTAAAAAATAGTGAAAAATAAAGAAGTTTTATAATTGGATTAGTAGTGGTCTTCTGGTCCCTGAGGGGGAATAACCCGCGGTAATGTGGATAGTTCCGCGACGTTTATCAGCCAGGCATTTGCGACATATATAGGGAAATCACTGTATTCATGTATCTTCTATCTATTCTTATTGAAACAAATAGTACCTGAATTACTTAAAACCTGTTCAAATTTATTTAACACTATAAGAGACAGCAATATTGTCAGAGAAACAATATTGATCAGTTCTAAGAAAAAATTTGATTTAAGCGATAATCCTGGATGGAATTTCTACTTTTCATTATTCACAGAACTAAATTATCCTTTGAGGTAGCCGAAGAATTGACAACACTAACGGAATCCATATAAGTTTAGTATCAAGTCATAGGAACAATACAAAATATTACACATTCAGTTTCATATTAGGGCTCTTACTGTCCGCACGTCCGGATATCTCATTTTGGGATATTTGGATCCGTATATCAATTCGATTTTCGAGTTATAATGAGTAATTTGGATACGCGGATATCTGGACAGTAAGTGCCCCAGTTCATATACGTATTGTATACGGGTGGTTATACACATGTACAGGGTGTTAAGAAATTACGTGTAGAAGCCGTAACAGTATGATTCCACATCTTAGGATCGGCGAAGATCTAGTAAAAAAGTTTGGTGCAAAATTGACATTGACCAACTTTTTCAAGGTCAAACATTTTTTTTATTGCATCCTATAGTACTCATCGCGAAGAACAAAAGCCTTGTAGGAACTATACGTCGCAAGTCAACCGTTCTCTTAAAAAATAACTTTAAAGTTTCGTAAACTATTTTATTCCATACGTCTACAGGGTGTCCCAAAATGGAAGGGATGCTTAAACGTAGAAGGAATGATTCTGCATGAGAAAATAAGTCGAAAATATAAGTCGGAAATACGTCAAGTTCGTGTGCCTAGCGTTCTTAAAAAGTAGAATTAGTAAGTTATGAACAGATGCGTCAAACGATTCCTATTTAATAGCACGCGTGTCCGCCGAATTTTCAAACTCAAATTTCTCGAAAAGGAGGAGATGAATGAAAAAAATGTGTTGTATGTTTTCTCATGTAGAATCACCACCTTCACGTTTATACTATCTTGGGACACCCTGTACACAAATGGAATCAAATAGTTTACGAAACTTTAAAGTCGTTTTCTAAAAGAACGGTTCGTTTTTGTCCGATGGTTCCTTTGAGAAGTATGTTCCTTTCGATGAGTAGAACACTATACAATCATAAGAAAATTCGACCTTGACAAAGTCGGTCAAGGTGAATTTTGCACAAAACTTTTTCAACAGATCTTCGCCGATCCTAAGGTGTAGAATCACGCTGTAACGGTTTTAACAAATAATTTCTTGACACCCAGTACAATGCAACGAACAAGTGATAATCATCGTGAAAATATTTTTTCTGAATGAAAATGCTGTAAGTACCCACCTCGAAGTTAGTGTTGAATATATTTGTTTCCAAAAAAATACAAGGTCTGGAATGTTCTGCCCATTCATCTGACCTAAATGTAACAGAAAGTATTTCGACTGAATAGTAAGGAAAAGTAAACATAACGATAAAGCAATTTAATAACACAAGTGGATAAAAACAGAAAAGAAGTTACTGAATGTATAATAAATCGGAATCGAAAACTAATGTAAAAACCAGTTTTCTCGCATATGAATTACATGATTTTTATAAAATGGTAACGAATGAATGCAGTTTACTAATATGTATGCTGTTTGCTCATCCTATTGTGTTCGCTTTTCAAAACAACGATGTTACATTATTTATTTTGTAGTAAAGAAATGTTGTTGCGGGATAACTTCACGATTGATGCGACGACGACATAAAAAAAGTTGTACATAGTTGATTACCACACAAAATATTAAATGGTTTCGAAGTACTTAATCATTGAAATTCTTCTGTAATTAACTGACGAATTGTGAAAAATGTTTATATAACACTAGAAACCTTTAGTTTAAGAGATATGTATTTTGTTATAATTTCGATAATGCGAAGTACATAGTGCCGTATAACAATGCGGTATTCGTTTCCATAACGCAAAAAATTAAGAGATCTTAATTGAAAGAACAAAAAAAAATAAAGACAATACAATTTCTATAATTGTGTACTTTGAAATTAGAATACAAGTTTATTTATACAGAGATCTACTGAACGTTAAAATTAAAACATGACCATTAATGACGATTTAATAACGGTTAAAATAAATTTGACTTTTATATATCTTGATATTGTTATCATATTATGTTTCTCTCAAAATGATTTCATTTTTATCTGAATTATTTTTCAATACTATACACCGGATAAGTTGATCAAAAATGTCCTTAGACCAAATTAAACGAGCTATGAACCAATCGCCAATAGCGTATCAAGAAAAAACGTGTAAAATTTTAACCCTATATCTCGATTGGGAGGATAAAATGGGAAAACTTAGTTTTTGTCCTATTTTTCCTATTTAGTCGTAAACAAAAAATTCTGGAAAAATCGAGTTTTCAAATACCCATGTACATATACTGCAATTAATTCGGATTTTTTAGCTGAAAATCCTGTTTGTAAAATCTCAAAAACCTCAAAAAATCAGAAAAAAGGAGATTTTGCATTGCAGTTTCAGCGACATCATTTATATCTTTACAGTATCAGTGTATGGTTATGAATACTATGCATGAATTTTGTTGCTCGGTGGTAAAAAAAAAAATAAAAACCGTTTTTTTCAACGTTTTTCCGCGAAAAACTAATGTAAAATTAAAATTTTTTCCGTAATTATATTAGCACCGTTAAACATTTATCAATTCACAAAAACAATTAAACAACCAAATCAGTGAGGTGTAAGTTCCGCATGTTACATTTTGATCCTGGTTTGAATTCCAAGAACATTTTTGTAGAAGATGGGGAGACGGAGAAATTATTTTGTTTTCTTAAATGAAGAAACTACCAGCAAATATAAACTATTGAAATAAAAATACTACTATTGAAACGTACTATTGAAACAAAAATAGGTTTAGCAATTTTTTTAAAAAGAGATAGAAATCAGCGCCGGATCAAGGGGTGCAACCCTAAGCCTTTTTATCTAGGAGGCTTTCGTTCCAATCCATTCATTTACGTCAAAAAATAGGTGAATGAAATTTCGTTTACTGTTTCCTTTTTGAAATACAGTATTATCTCCGTAACTGTTGCAAACCTGTCTACCGTAGCTGTCAACATTTTATCCCCACCATTGATGGGATCCCCCTTGGAAACAGCCAAGCGATAAACCCATCCGACGAGTATCGATGAGATTCACACTAATGCAAGCGAAACAAAATATTGCAACTTTCCTAATTCTTGATTTTTTGTCGTTTTTTTTTTAATACATTGTTCCGCAAATGTCAAATCTGAAAGTTTAATTGCTCATTAAACAAATAATTATAATCGTAACTGCATCGTGTTTGGTGCAATTTTAATTAAAAAGAAAACGAGGCAAATACGATGGTAAACGTCTCATAAAAAAAAAACAATTAAAAAAGTTGCAATCTTTTGCTTCGCTTGTATTAGTGTGAGTCTCATCGATACTTGTACCGTCGCTGTCTTGGTCGTTGAGCGTGTTTACTGCTTGATTGGTTCAATGGTGTAGATAAAATTTTGACAGTTACGATAGACAACTTTAGAACAGTTACGGAGATAATACTGTAACGTAACTCAAGCTCAGCTCTGTATGTAGGTAACGCGACTCAGGCCCTTCGGTGCCTACACCCTAATTTTCGCACCGTATCGAGCTAAAAATAATTTCGATTCGCTGATTAGTGGACTGCTGGTCCACCAAAATTCCACACATCAATCTTGTATCTTCTAAAAACGAACATTAACGAAGGAACACAAACGAGCAAAAACAACATTCAATTAACTCAACGCATATTTCAATTATTCGTCCACACTTTTGTTACCAGTGCTATGTTTTGTTGGTAAATTAAATCCGTTAAAACCAAGTTTTTCAAATATCAAACATTTTAATACAGTCTTGACTAAACCGTCAATAGAATTGAAACATTCCTATCTCCGTAACAAGACGTCGCGTATCAGCGGTGACGAAATCGGTAAAAAGAATCAATCAGTATGAAATTAATTATTTTTATATTCCATAAATAGTTTGACAGTCTAAGTTTGTAAAAAGTGGTTTATGATGAACACTTCATCTTTTATTGAGGTTTTATTACAATTATAGCTTAAGTGGCCGCCATTATCCACTTCTCCATTTTTATACTTTTAATATAGGTAATTTATTTTTTATAGAGAATAACGAACTACATTGATTAATTTTTTAGGACTTATATGGTTTCACTAAAAAGAAAACATTGAAATTATATTTACTTTTGGAATGATTTTTATCTCGAGACACGTAAATATTCTCATTTAAGCACCTCGTTCTGCATACTGGTATAATTGTTGCAAAATATAAATAAAAAATTTCACTTTCATATAATCATCTAATTATGTTATACGATACATTATCCGATGTTCAAAACTTGTATTTAGATTAAATAGACTAAACAAAAAGAAAAAATTGAATTATTCTTTTTTCGAAGTGATTACTGTAAAAAAAAAAGCTTATCCCATATCCTTAGAAGTTTTGGTATTCTATGATCGTTTAGCACAAGTAGCAAGTCAGTAGGTACAATCTGGCTTTAATAAAAAGTTACAACATTTGATAGATTTGACAAAAAACTACAATCCATTTTCCTCTTTGGCCTTGAAGCCTTGTATGAAACAATTCCTCATAGAACTTACGTCGGGTTTATAGTGATACTAACTAGCAAATTTACACACAGGGTGTTCCATTTTAAATTATCAGGGCAAATAGCTCGAAAAATATGAATGGTATCAAAAAACGTTTTAGATAGAAGTTATATGGTTTCATGTGGGACACATTAAGCTGGTATTTATTCGACTTTGGGATGATGAGAAGACTTGTAGAGGTTAACTTTGAATTGGAATCGATATTCTTTTTACTTCGTTTTTACTTGGAAACTTACCGATTCCAGACATTGAAGGGCACTTAAACAATCGGAAAAGACAATAAAATTGCGGTTTTTATGTCGTGAGGCGATATCCATAGCGTCGTAGAGAGCCAAGCATTCGGCTGTAAAGATCGATGTGTTACCGTCAATACGTTCTTAACACGCAGATTGAGATCATAAAATATACACGCCGATCCAACACAGCCAGAGTTCAATATTTTACTGCCATCAGTGTAGATGGCAGAGGCAATGTGATCCGTTAAAAGTTGGTTCAATTAGGATATTAGGGCCTTTGGACTCACGAATTGTGAGACCAAAACTAGTCTCAATTGAAACAGACGTAATGATAGTTTCAAATTCATAACGGCACAAACAGAACTTAGATATAGGCTCAATCTTGAAAGGATGTAGCCGGATAAGGAGGTCAAAAGTGCCCCCAAACCAAATTGAATTTCCAATAAGCCATTCGATAGCTTGTCCAAAGAAAATACTTTGTGCCAATTTTCAACCCTACGTGTTGATATGGGTGGTAGTAATGAGGTGACGAAGAAAATCAGGTTTTTCCGTAATTTCTCTTATCCTTTTCAATTGAAAATTCTGAAAAAAATCAGGCATATATTAGCTATTAGAATGCACATCTATGCATTTTTTCAGAATTTTTAGCTTCGAAACCAAATTTTTAAAAAATAAAACATCTTTTGAAATGTCGATTTCTTATAGAAGTTATGAGACTCAAAGATTATATTTTTACATTTTAGCATCTCGTTATGATTGTTAAAATATAATTTTTTCAGATTTTTCAAAGTGGGGGCACGTAGTTAAAAAAGTCAAAAACCGTTATGTTTTACCTTTTCTGTGCCCGTACAAGTACTATGTTCATATGATTCATATAATAAATTTCTTAGATGGATATCACATCAAAGTTTAACACTTTACCGACCGGTAGCCTATTAGTTTATTAGTTTATTAGTTTATTAGTTTGTTAGTCTATTAAATCTGCTGACAGAATGTGGTTACCCTGTTTTTGTGTCTAGCGTTTATACACCTTCAGCGTCTGACCTGCCTAGTATAATCTGACCCTTAATCGGTTGGCATGGCAACCGAAACAGAGCCGGTGTCAGAGAAGTATTTGTGGTCGAATAATCGGTAAGAAGTCTGTAGGATATTCAACCGGTACCGGTCGGTAAAGTGTTAAG